>CM031586.1:10448543-10529829 GCA_018467065.1 Ephestia elutella
CACATACCCATTTATACCCGATATTTTTTATTTATACCGGGTAGAAATTATAATGAAAGTAAATTATCCTTATTTACTTTAAACTGTTAAAATAATAATTAAAGTATAAATATTAGATATGTTTTGATTATAAGGAAGATAAATAACTAGTTGTTTTCGGTTCAAATATTAAAAAAACGAAAACAACAGATTTACAATCATATGTATTCAAATAATATTTTGAAAGTAATGATGCATATTCAGTATATGTATGTTTCAAGTAGAATTAACAAAAAAGTAGACTAACATTTGCCCGCGGGTTCGCCCGCGTGAATTTCCCACGGGAACAGTGCTTTTTCCGGGATGAAAAGTATCCCATGTCCTTCTCAGTACTTCCAACTATGTTTATGTGAAACAGGAAGATTGGCTGAGTAGATAAAAAGTGAAAAGGTAACAAACAAACTCACTTTCGCATTTATAATATTAGTTAGGATTAGGATTTGAACTTCGCAATATTTTTCTATCGAGAAAGTTTTATGCAATCGTGTTTTTGAGAGAGTTAGTAATTAAGTTTGCTGCATTTTAATTTCAAATTTAGTTTTTCATTATTACTGATATTACAGACATTTGTAATAATCTGGCCTAGTACGGCGGGTAATACAATTCGATAATCGCCTAGCCGTTCAATAGAATTCGGCATTTGGCAATCTTGTTCGTCACCCCGGCATAACATTCATTGCCTAAAACCAGTTGGCTGCGAATGAGCCAGAATTAAGATATATCTTGTTAGGTCTTTTTGTAACCAAAACGTAAATTGTACACTTTATAAGTATTTTTACGCAGTACTTAATTTAAAAACTGAATAGTAACTACCTTAACGATATATTATAAAATATCGCAATTACAAACATTTTAATTGATTTTAATTTTTACCCGGTGTAAATTAAAAATTCCTGGGAAAAAATGGGTATAAATGGATAAATTACCGAGTCTTAGTCCTGTCCTATTCCTGTCCACGTCGGTCCTAAATTAGGGTTGGTTGGCAGAGCGAAAGGGCGGATCATCATGGTGGCCCCACAGAAGTAAATTATTATATGTCTGTGGGTGGCCCACAGAAATATTTTTTTTTATGGTGGCCAAAGAAAAAATACATAGCGGCTTTAGACGGGTACACGCACGTCTGGTGTCAGTCTGGTCCGTCAGTCTGGTCACGTATAGACTGATGAGAAACTGATGACTTTCGGACAGTCTGGATATCCATCAGTCACCGCTAAAAACGCCGTCCGATAACCAACGAACTAATATACCATAGAACTCTAACAACGCCAAAAAAATGGTTCCACGAAATAGGAACCTAGGTGGGCGGGGCGTAAAATAGAAACCTCGCCTCAGTTCGCCGTGGCGCAGCGAGTTCAACGGTTGTACTTGTACCTAACGCATTAGTGTCAATTGTACGTTACGTATCATCGAGTAATTTCGCAAGTTTAATTAGCAAAAATAGGCCATCGTGTGTCGTAAAGTGGTGTAGAAATCACACAGATATGAAGAACAGCGGAATTACCTTTCTTTCCTTTGCCGAGACTACGTAGTACTTATATTAATTATGTGCCGAGACTTCAAACGCCAAGCGGCTTGGCCGTTTGTTTGAGCGGTAGCCGGCTGCCGCGGTGTGTTGACCCCGCCCCGTGACCTTGACGCGCCCAATCGTGTACTAGCTTTTTCTATGAGAATGTGTGAGTGTCTTGTTGTATTTAAGTATATTT
The DNA here is from genome assembly GCA_018467065.1 of Ephestia elutella. NCBI lineage: Eukaryota > Metazoa > Arthropoda > Insecta > Lepidoptera > Pyralidae > Ephestia > Ephestia elutella. The sequence goes on from CM031586.1 coordinate 10,450,286, forward strand.
GTTTGCGTAAATGGAACCAAGGTTTGAGCGTTCGTTCTATGAGAGTTACACTTCATATTTATTTATAATTCAATGGATAACACGCTTACCAAAAAATGGAAAATCGAAAAAAAAGCTTGTTTTGCTATAATAATAGCTCTAACTGCAAAAAAGCGTGTTAAATAGAAACAATGGGTTAAATCTTTGGGTTTTATCGTGGCTACTGAAAAGAGAGGGATTCTGGGGAAGATGATGACTACGTAAATTATTACTTGACGAAACATTCACAGATCTCGTGCTCTACTTGACTTGAAAGGGCATTGAAAATGAATCTACCCAATATAGATTATTACAAAAAATAAAAGTCATGTTTGTAATATATTTTTATTTCCCATTACCGTACAATTTCTCACAAATATGCAACCAATTTATCCGAAAAAAGTGTAATAACCTTAAATGTTCCTTGGTTCAATACAGAGGTGTTTTTTATTTTTATTTTTGATATTCGGCCCCGTTCTCGAGGAATCGGGAATTTTCTGTGAAAACACCATCGAGATATTATGTAAGTACTAACGCACTAGAGGAGTTACCCCAAACATTTTTTTTTTCCAATTTCGTATATTCAAATATGTTCGATGCAGCGCTGTCACAATTATTGACCAAGATCATATAGTTCTTAGATCTTTACTCTCATCAATATCAATACATATATCAATATATTCAATCAATATCTATACATATAATGAAACTGTAACAGGTCTGTGTCTGTACATAGGAGATATTTAAGAAAAAAAAAAAACTATGAGGGGTCTTTATAAGGCCAATAGAAGCCAAAACCATTTTTTTTTTTAGAATTTTTGTCTGTCTATATCTTTGTACGCGTATCACGCAAAAACTACTGGACCAAATTTGATGCGGTTTTCACTGTTGTATTGTTAAAGGTCTAACTTAAAATCTAGCGTAGGTTTCATCTTGATACGCCGCTCACAAGACATATATACATTTTGACATATCTCAAAACATAAAAGCCCCAAAAAAAAATAAAAAGAAAAAAAATCTAGCGTGGGTTTCATCTTGATCCGTCACTTATGCTGGCACCACACATCGCTATTCGTGTTCGCGTATATTTTGTCTTATTCGCCCAAATACGACGATGTGAGGAGGCTCTATTCGTCTATATTTGCCTATTCTTCACGAACAAGACGAATACGCGAATACACGAACACCCCGATCCGCCGCTTGTCGGTTTTTTGCCACATATCAAAGGATTGCGAATATGCCGAATATGTTCGTTTGCCGTCCATACATCGCTCGCCCAGTAGTAAGCGGTGCGCGACAACGACGGACGTGTTTGTTTACTTAGTTTATTTCATAGGTTTATTTACAGCTCGATCGCGCCAAGATGGATTGGTCAAATGACATGGTCATGAGATTTTTAGAATATTATCAAATGCATCCCTGCATATGGGACCCGCAACATGCATCTCATAAAAACAGAAGCAAAGTTATTGACGCATGGAATAGTATCTAATAAGAAGAGCCTGGAATATACAGGCACTATAAAAGAGCTTAAAAAAAGCGAGATTCTTTGATGGCTGCATATTTAATATAAATGAATTGTTAACATCCACCAGCGCCTTCTCCGTGGTCTTTTGACGACTTTGTTTTTATGTTCGCATAACATACATATACTGGTAATTGGCCCGATGGAAATAATAAGCCGCTGCTGCAGTCAATACGTCCATCTTTGCGTTCGATAAGTTTCTACTATAGCAAAAATATTCGTATATGTTCGGCATATTCGCTATTCATGTACGATGTGTAGACGGTGTATTCGCTATATTCGGACTTCGACACGAAATATAGCGAACAAAGCCTAACAAAAACGCGAACACCAAATAGCGATGTGAAGCGCCAGCATTAGAATCTCAGATATTAACAATAATAAATTACGCACGGACAAAGTTCGTGGACACAAGCTAGTCAACGAATAAAACCATAATTACGATTTGAAATTAACTTTATTTTCCTTTAAACAGAATAAGTTTAGTAAGTTCCTTTTTGGACAAACCTTATCCATGCTTCCCTTTTTTATGATCAGGACGTCGTCATCGCGACCTTAAAAAATATATAGCATTACCAAGAGGTAGGTGTATACAGATATTTTCCTGACATGTTGTATGATAATAATGTCTATGGAACCTTTATGTGCACAATGCGCCGATTTTTATTACACGCCATAAAGTATCTATATCAAACATAGACATAGAAAAAAAAAAATCATTCTTTAAATTAAAAATAAAATTCATAAAATTAAAAATTTTTTTTCTAGCTCTATGATATCAAATTACAGTTTTCTAGTATAGTCTCTAAGCTAAGCCGCGCACAAACAGACGGACGTTTGATTACTTTAGAACCCTAAGCGAAAAAATATTGGTCAAAATTCATATAGTTCACCTTCACCAAGGCTTTTGTGCCTACTTATCTAATCTGTACCATCCAGTTTTCTTAATCTGTGATTTTCATAGAAAATGGCAGTAACAATTGAATATTTTGAATATTAGAAAATAATTATAAAATAATTATAAAAATTAGTTTTCATTGATATTTTGGATACTTACAGATGATATATCATTCCATCATATTTTTCTGCAAAGTCGATTGATTTTTACTGAGTTTTTAAAACGCAACACATCATTTTCGAATTATTGTCAAGTCACAAAATTGCATGCAATAGATAGTAATGAGCGTTGGCGAGTGACTGAAGGAGTTTCTGACTCGAGACATTAACTGATGTCACAAACATTTTGTTCACGTCTTCGCTTGAAAACACACGATTTTTCGATCGAAAAATGTCAGTTTTTCCGATTTCCAAAAATTTTTCTAACATTTCCAAAATACTTTTTACATCTTCTTAAAGCCCTTCAAATTCCGCGTCTTTTGAGCCCTCATACGTTCTTGTGGCCCTAAACCTCAGGGTATCACGGGCGAGTCGCACTTTCAGCGAAAATGGGGGCCTACTGGGGCCCTATTTTTGAAAATGTGACTCACCAAACAAGCGTGAGCCGAATGATTTTTCATTCGATATCCATTATTCCGTATTTTTGAATTGTCTATGTCGAATAATTCGCAACGAGTGGTCTAAACCACTCGTTTTCGTATGATTTGGTAGTCGAACCTTTTTATACGTCAAAATCTTGAATGACATAGACAACCGGATACGGATATAGATGGAGTATATAAGATTTTTCATTTTTACGTTCCGTTTAACGCTAACGTTCTCTTTGATTGAAAAACGTACATTTTTTTACGATTCGTTACCGATTCGGTTATCGTTGCGTAGAATGGAGCAGAAATTGTTTCTCGCATTATTTTCATATCACTGGCAACATTGCTAGACGAATGATTTCAAAAACACGGCTTTTATGTTTTTAGTGACATATTAGGACGAGTGCGACATAATAGTCTATTCGTTTTCGGCAGTATGTCACAATTTCAAAAATATGGATCCTGGAAGTAGAACGCACGAAAAAACATTTTCAATGTTAAAATGGCTGTTTTGAATATCTAATGGAAATGGTTAAGCCATAATCGTGAGAATCCATCGCTGTCAGAGCGTTGACTGAAGCTTACCAGATTGAAGAAATGTTTACACCATCAGTCTGGCACCAGTATTACATTACCAGACTGATGAAAATTATTAAAATATTTTAAAATCCGTCAGTCTGGCATCAGTCCATCAGTCAGTGGATTAGACGCTCAGTCTGGCATGAGTATTACCAGACTGATGGACCAGACTGTGCGTGTAATACCCGTCTTAAAATAGTATAAACAGGGTGTTTATTAGTTAGATAGGTTTTCTTAGAACAGGGGCCCTATTTTTGAAAGTGTGACATACCGCCGAAAACTAATAGACTATTATGTCGCACTAACATAAAAGCCGTATTTTTTAAATCACTCGTCTAGCAATGTTGCCAGTGATATGAAAATAATGCGAGAAATAATTTCTGCTCCATTCTACGCAACGAAAACTGAATCGGTAACGAATCGTAAAAAAATGTTCGTAAATTTTCAATCAAAGAGAACGTAAGCGTTAAACTGAAATGAACAATGAACAAATGTATGACAAAAATGAAAATTCTAATAGACTCCATCTATATCCGTATCCGGTTGTCTATGTCATTGAGATTTTAACGTAAAAATCGTTCGACTACCGAATCATACGAAAACGAGTGGTCTAGACCACTTGTTGCAAATAATTATTCGACATAGACAAATAAAAAATACGGTATAATTGATATCGAATGAAAAATCATTCGGCTCACGCTTTGTTGGTGAGTCACACTTTCAAAAATAGGGCCCCTGGTAGTATTTCAGGCTCGGGTAAGCTGCAGTTCTTCCGCTTCTGAATTCCGCTTCCACAGGGCAATGACCAGAAGGGATATTTTTTTTTAGTTAGTTACTTTGTTGGTACATGGTGGTCTCTAGGTACATTGTGTACTTTTACTTTCTCAATGACATTTTATTAATTTATAAATTTGACATTTAATATAAATATTCAATGTATATTCGTCCACTTATACAGTCATTTAATTGTAAGACATATGTTGTAAAGTGACGTCTTTGGAGAAAATGCAGCAGTGGAGTTTGTTGCGCCGCCTCTTCTCCACTTGCGCTTTGGAGGCGGTGGTAAACTTAGCTTTAAGTAATTTTATGACGTCAACTAACTAAAAAACAAGAATGTGACAATTTATTAGTGCTATTTTTAAGCCAATATAAATAAAAATAATTGACTTTGACTTTACTTATTGTTAGTTTTTTAACCCTAGATTATTGAATCGCTTCTTAGTATAGATCAAGCCTTTAATTCGCAAATCGTGACACGTCGGTGCATCGCGTGGTGCATCTTTTGACAGTAAAATTCGATAGTGATGAGACATGTAAACTTTTCAATCATTAATCATGCTGTTTTTCTTAAGTATTTAATTTCGATTATAATAAAATAGAAGATAAAAAAATATTTGAGGCCTGTTTGCATTTTTATTTTGTGTTATGAACTTTATACATTACTTTAAACTATTTACATGTAACAAATGAACTCCATATTTAAATGAATCTATTGATTATGATATATCAATGTGCGAGTGTCGGCTTAGTGTCATTATTTAGCTTATATAGTCAGTTGGGTGTTAAAACTCAATGTTTTTAACCGACTGAACAAAAAGGAGTGTTAAGTTTTTATGGTTCATGTATGTATGTATGTAAGTTTCTTTATTCCACGACTAGCTTTTCCTTCTCTGTACTTCTAACTATGTCTAAGATGCGAAATTTCAGAAAGATTGGTTCAGTTCAGTAGATAAAGTGTGAAGAGGTAACAAACATACAAACTCACTTTTGAATTTATAATATTAGTTAGGAAGTTAGGATTAGGATAAGTCCTAAGCGGCTTAACAGATTTTGATGTGAGAGGTGTTTTTAGGGTTCCGTACCTCAAAAGGCAAAAACGGAACCCTTATAAGATCACTTTGTTGTCTTTCTGTCTGTCAAACTTTTTCTCTGGTTTCCGCTTTTCATTAGTGAAAAAATTTTTGAAATTGGTTCAGTAGTTCTGTAGAGTATTTTTACTCTGCTATGTATTAGGCATGGGCCAACCAATCACAAAAATATCTCTGTTTAGTTTGTGCACAAAAAGGTAAACTCGTCGAGCCGCGCTGCAGCCGCCGCCCCGCTAGCGCGCTAAAATCGAATAAATTAACTATTTATTGCGCTTTGAGTCTGTAATCTTACTATGATCGTTCAGTGAAAGTCCAGGAAATTACGAAGCATCCAACCAGACCGCTAGACCTGTTCAGTAAACTAGGCAAGTCCCTAAGTAGACACCACCACATAACTATGTGGTAAAATAATTCCGATCCGAACAGTTTGCAACAACTTGCGTCGGTGCGAGGTTGATATTTCTATAAAAAACAAAAGTGATGTTTAATATTGCATAATTTTTAACTGGCTTTAAAGAAGGAAGAACAGGTTTGCTTTTTTTAAATTACTATAGTAACGTGATTTCGGTAGCGCAATTATTTATTTCAGTATTCAAACTTTATTGTACACACATACAAAAGTTAGACTAATGCTAAAATCATTGTCTGCCAGTCAAACCTTATAGTCTAAGCGGTCACGGGAATTTTCGTAACGATCAGGGAAACGGATAGACTTGCTTTTATGGGTTGTAGAGTAGTCCCCTAATGTGAATGATGTCGGTCTGCCGGCTCTCAGTGGTAGCTTCTTCGAGCTATAGGGCCTGGAAGGTGCTTCATTGTTGCGAAAAAAAAACGATCTGAGAAATGGTTAGTTTTAGTACATATTCAAAGTATGGCATCTCCGCATGTGAAACAAGTTGGTCTGCCGGCTGTCAGTGGTTGCATTTCAGAGCTATGAGGCGCGCAAGTCCCTGCATAGTTAAAAAAAAAAAAAACGATAAGAGAAATGGTTAGTTTTAGTACCAATTGGAAGAATGGTGTATCCACAGATGAAACGAGTTGGTCTGCCGGCTGTCAGTGGTTGTATTTCAGAGCTATCATCGTTCACGTAAGTCGCTTATTTAAGGAAAAAGTCTAAAAAAACATTGAAAAGCGGGAAAATAGGCGAATTTTTCTAGTTCATGCCAGCCGCTGTCGTATCTGCGTATGTTTGACCCAACCTCAAACTTGCGCCGCGCACCACCGCACTGTGGGGAAAAAAATCGCCTCTAGAGAAAAAAAGGATTTCTTCAGAAAATCTACGTCGATTCTGGTAAAAACTGATTATGATTTTTGATCTTAATAATTTTTGATCTTAATAAGAAGACTTTTTATTAATACTATTTTTGCTAACATTGCATTCTTTTAATAGGTACTAAAACTGACCATTTCTCTTAGCGTTTTTTTTTCGTAACTAAGCAGTGACTTTCGCGCCTCATAGCTCTGAAATGCAACCACTGACAGCCGGCAGACCAACTTGTTTCACATGCGGAGATGCCATACTTTGAATATGTACTAAAACTAACCATTCCTCAGATCGTTTTCTATTTTTTGCAACAATGAAGCTCATTCTAGCCTTAATAGCTCAAAGTGGCAACCACTGATAGCCGGCAGACCAACTTGTTTCACATGAGGAGATGCCATACTTTGAATATGTACGGGTGTCTATTAAAATACAGATTTTTATCACATCGATTATCATGTCCCAGAAAACTATTCCACGTTTTTCAATATATTTTTTTCTTAAAACATCGGAAAACTTATTATCGCAGTTTCATAATATCGAACAACATTTCCTAAAAAAAACGTTACAAAATTTCTACTATTCCAAGAAAAACGATATATCAAACTAACATTTCACACATGTATTAAGATATCGATGTAACCATTTATGATAACATGTTTCAATATGTAACCACACGCATCATAACTTTTAATCGCAGTAACGTTTCATTGAACGCTGCATCCGCTTGTTCTTGCTTAAAACATGCAAAAAGGTATAGCAAGATTAAGGCATACAGCAAGCATGCATGCAGCAAGCACAACAAACATGTAGCAAGCATCAGCAAGCATGCAGCAAGCATGCAGCAAGCATGCAGCAAGCATGAAACAAGCATGCAGCAAGCATGCAGCAGGCATACAGCAAGCATGCAGCAAGCATGAAACAAGCATGCAGCAAGCATGCAGCAAGCATGCAGCAAGCATGCAGCAAGCATGCAGCAAGCATGCAGCAAGCATGCAGCAAGCATTCAGCAAGCATGCAGCAAGCATTCAGCAAGCATGCAGCAAACATGCAAGCAGGCATGCAGCAAGCATGCAGCGAGCATGCAAGCATGCAGCAAGCAAGTATTTCTGGGTGGCTCCACCAGAAGACTCGCTCCGTCGGCCCTTCGATTCATTCGGGCACTTAACCTCGCTCCGCTTGAGAGGTCGCCGGCTCGCTTCGCTCGCCACCTCCCCCTTTCGCTTCGCTTCGGCCTCGTGCCCTCATTTTCTCAGGACCTCCTTCGCGAACCTTCTGGTTCCGCGCGAAGGAATAACACTCTAGTATATGACAAAGTTGAGCCACGTGGAGTTGAGGTGCTCTGAGTCGGATTTGTGATCCATTTATAATTAATGGACTAGCTATAAATTTACTGTTGATCAATACAATACTACCAGATTAATCTATCTATATAGGGTAACAATAATATAATATTTGTTGTTTCAAATATATTGCAAACTGAAATTTACGTGGAAATAAAATTATGGGTAACAAAACTTTGATGTTTCATTATTTCGATGAAATACATAAAATATGAAAAGAAATAACGATAGAGTGTGTTTGTACGTAATGAATAATCGTGTAAATGAAATTTCGATGTAAACAGATTTAAGGATTTGTTACATATTGTATTAAAATATCTGCGAATGGTTTTATAGGACATGAAAATCGTTGAAGTAAATTGCGATAAAGTGATGGGTTCCCAATATGTACTAAAACTAACCATTTCTATGATCGTTTTTTTTATCGCTACAATGAAGCCCCTTTCAGCCCCTATAGCTCAAAGTGGCAACCACTGACAGCCGGCAGACCAACTTGTTTCACATACGGAGATGCCATACTTTGAAAATGTACTAAAACTAACCATTTCTCGAAGCATTTTTTTTCGCAACAATGAAGACCCTTCCAGGCCCTAGGTATAGCTCGAAGTGGCAACCACTGAAGGCCAGCAGACCAACTTGTTTCACCTGTGGAGACACAATTCTTTCAATAAGTACTAAAACTGACCATTTCTTTTACCGTTTTTTTTCGTAACTATGCAGTGACTTTCACGACTCATAGCTCTGAAATGCAACCACTGACAGCCGGCAGACCAACTTGTTTCACATGCGGAGATACCATATTTTGAATATATACTAAAACTAACCATTTATCTGATAATTTTTTTTCGCAATAATAAAGCATCCAGGCCCTAGGTATAGCTCGAAGTGGCAACCACTGAAGGCCGGCAGACCAACTTGTTTCACCTGTGGAGACACCATTCTTTCAATAGGTACTTAAACTGACCATTTCTCTTACCGTTGTTTCTTTTCGTAACTATGCAGTGACTTTCTCGCCTCATAGCTCTGAAATGCAACCACTGACAGCCAGCAGACCAACTTGTTTCACATGCGGAGATGCCATACTTTGAATATATACTAAAACTAACCATTTCTCTATCGTTTTTTTTTTTCGCAACAATGAAGCCCCTTCCAGCCCCTATAGCTCAAAGTGGCAACCACTAACAGCCGGCAGACCAACTCGTTTCATATGCGGAGATGCTATACTTTGAATAAGTAAAGGTGAAACGAGTTGGTCTGCCGGCTGTCAGTGGTCGCATTTCAAAGCGATGATGCGCGAAAGTCACTGCATAGTTACGAAATAAAACGGTAAAAGAAATGGTCACTTTTAGTACCTATTGAAAGAATGGTGTCTCCACAAGTGAAACAAGTTGGTCTGCCGGCCTTCAGTGTTTGCCACTTCGAGCTATACCTAGGACCTAGAAAATTGCCTTGAGAAAATGGCCTTCATTGTTGCAAAAAAAAAATGATCAAAGAAATGGTTAGTTTTAGTACATATTCAAACTATGGCATCTCTGCATGTGAAACAAGTTGGTCTGCCGGCTGTCAGTAGTTGCATTTCAGAGCGATGATGCGCGCAAGTCACTGCATAGTTACAAAAAAAAAAAACGATAAGAGAAATGGTTAGTTTTAGTACCAATTGGAAGAATGGTGTATCCACAGATGAAACGAGTTGGTCTGCCGGCTGTCAGTGGTTGTATTTCAGAGCTATCATCGTTCACGTAAGTCGCTTATTTAAGGAAAAAGTCTAAAAAAAAACATTGAAAAGCGGGAAAATAGGCGAATTTTTCTAGTTCATGCCAGCCGCTGTCATATCTGCGTATGTTTGACCCAACCTCAAACTTGCGCCGCGCACCATCGCACTGTGGGGAAAAAAATCGCCTCTAGAGAAAAAAATAAAGATTTTGGTAAAAACTGATTATGTATTTCATTTTTGATCTTAATAAGAAGACTTTTTATTAATACTATTTTTGCTAACATTGCATTCTTTTAATAGGTACTAAAACTGACCATTTCTCTTACCGTTTTCTTTCCGTAACTAAGCAGTGACTTTCGCGCCTCATAGCTCTGAAATGCAACCACTGACAGCCGGCAGACCAACTTGTTTCACATGCGGAGATGCCATTCTTTGAATATGTACTAAAACTAACCATTCCTCAGATCGTTTTCCATTTTTTGCAACAATGAAGCTCATTCTAGCCTTAATAGCTCAAAGTGGCAACCACTGACAGCCGGCAGACCAACTTGTTTCACATGAGGAGATGCCATATTTTGAATATGTACTAAAACTAACCATTTCTCTTTTTTTCAACAATGAAGCCCCTTCCAGGCCCTAGGTATAGCTCGAAGTGGCAACCACTGAAGGCCGGCAGACCAACTTGTTTCACCTGTGGAGACACTATTCTTTCAATAAGAACTAAAACTGACCATTTCTTTTACCGTTTTATTTCGTAACTATGCAGTGACTTTCGCGCCTCATAGCTCTGAAATGCAACCACTGACAGCCGGCAGACCAACTCGTTTCACATGCGGAGATACCATACTTTGAATATGTACCAAAACTAACCATTCCTCAGATCGTTTTCTATTTTTTGCAACAATGAAGCTTCTTCTAGCTTTTATAGCTCAAAGTGGCAACCGCTGACAGCCGGCAGACCAACTTGTTTCACATACGGAGATGCCATACTTTGAATATATACTAAAACTAACCATTCCTCGGATCGTTTTCTATTTTTTGCAACAATGAAGCTCCTTCTAGCCTTTATAGCTTAAAGTGGCAACCACTGACAGCCGGCAGACCAACTTGTTTCACATGCGGAGATGCCATATTTTGAATATATGTACTAAACCTAACCATTTCTCTGATAATTGTGGCGTCCTACGGCAAGGTTACGTGCCCCCTCCATCGCACGTAACTGTACATCGCAACCGGACATCCTGATGTTCCACCGTAACCACCAGGACATTGAGTATATCCGGACACACGTCACGTCCACCACAACGTATCGTAACAGAATGCGCAGTGCGCATTGACACATCCCCACACCACCGGGCAGTGGTGGGGGCGACGTATACAACACTATACGTCACAATAATATTTTTTTTGCAACAATGAAGGCCATTTTCCTCAAGGCAATTTTCCAGGCCCTAGGTATAGCTCGAAGTGGCAAACACTGAAGGCCGGCAGACCAACTTGTTTCACCTGTGGAGACACCATTCTTTCAATAGAAACTAAAACTGACCATTTCTCTAACCGTTTTTTTCGTAAATATGCAGTGACTTTCGCGCATCATCGCTCTGAAATGCAACCACTGACAGCTTGCAGACCAACTTGTTTCACATGCAGAGATGCCATAGTTTGAATATGTACTAAAACTAACCATTTCTCTGATCATTTTTTTTTTTGCATCAATGAAGGCCATTTTCTCAAGGCAATTTTCTAGGTCCTAGGTATAGCTCAAAGCGGCAAACACTGAAGGCCGGCAGACCAACTTGTTTCACTTGTGGAGACACCATTCTTTCAATAGGTACTAAAAGTGACCATTTCTTTTACCGTTTTATTTCGTAACTATGCAGTGACTTTCGCGCATCATCGCTCTGAAATGGCGACCACTGACAGCCGGCAGACCAACTCGTTTCACCTTTACTTATTTAAAGTATGGCATCTCCGCATATGAAACGAGTTGGTCTGCCGGCTGTTAGTGGTTGCCACTTTGAGCTATAGGGGCTGGAAGGGGCTTCATTGTTGCGAAAAAAAAAAACGATAGAGAAATGGTTAGTTTTAGTATATATTCAAAGTATGGCATCTCCGCATGTGAAACAAGTTGGTCTGCTGGCTGTCAGTGGTTGCATTTCAGAGCTATGAGGCGAGAAAGTCACTGCATAGTTACGAAAAAAAACAACGGTAAGAGAAATGGTCAGTTTAAGTACCTATTGAAAGAATGGTGTCTCCACAGGTGAAACAAGTTGGTCTGCCGGCCTTCAGTGGTTGCCACTTCGAGCTATACCTAGGGCCTGGATGCTTTATTGTTGCGAAAAAAAATTATCAGATAAATGGTTAGTTTTAGTATATATTCAAAATATGGTATCTCCGCATGTGAAACAAGTTGGTCTGCCGGCTGTCAGTGGTTGCATTTCAGAGCTATGAGTCGTGAAAGTCACTGCATAGTTACGAAAAAAAACGGTAAAAGAAATGGTCAGTTTTAGTACTTATTGAAAGAATTGTGTCTCCACAGGTGAAACAAGTTGGTCTGCTGGCCTTCAGTGGTTGCCACTTCGAGCTATACCTAGGGCCTGGAAGGGTCTTCATTGTTGCGAAAAAAAAATGCTTCGAGAAATGGTTAGTTTTAGTACATTTTCAAAGTATGGCATCTCCGTATGTGAAACAAGTTGGTCTGCCGGCTGTCAGTGGTTGCCACTTTGAGCTATAGGGGCTGAAAGGGGCTTCATTGTAGCGATAAAAAAAACGATCATAGAAATGGTTAGTTTTAGTATATATTCAAAGTATGGCATCTCCTCATGTGAAACAAGTTGGTCTGCCGGCTATCAGTGGTTGCCACTTTGAGCTATTAAGGCTAGAATGAGCTTCATTGTTGCAAAAAATAGAAAACGATCTGAGGAATGGTTAGTTTTAGTACATATTCAAAGTATGGCATCTCCGCATGTGAAACAAGTTGGTCTGCCGGCTGTCAGTGGTTGCATTTCAGAGCTATGAGGCGCGAAAGTCACTGCTTAGTTACGAAAAAAAAAACGCTAAGAGAAATGGTCAGTTTTAGTACCTATTAAAAGAATGCAATGTTAGCAAAAATAGTATTAATAAAAAGTCTTCTTATTAAGATCAAAAATTATTAAGATCAAAAATCATAATCAGTTTTTACCAAAATCGACGTAGATTTTCTGAAGAAATCCTTTTTTTCTCTAGAGGCGATTTTTTTCCCCACAGTGCGGTGGTGAGCGGCGCAAGTTTGAGGTTGGGTCAAACATACGCAGATACAACAGCGGCTGGCATGAACTAGAAAAATTCGCCTATTTTCCCGCTTTTCAATGTTTTTTTAGACTTTTTCCTTAAATAAGCGACTTACGTGAACGATGATAGCTCTGAAATACAACCACTGACAGCCGGCAGACCAACTCGTTTCATCTGTGGATACACCATTCTTCCAATTGGTACTAAAACTAACCATTTCTCTTATCGTTTTTTTTTTGTAACTATGCAGGGACTGGCGCGCCTCATAGCTCTGAAATGCAACCACTGACAGCCGGCAGACCAACTTGTTTCACATGCGGAGATGCCATACTTTGAATATGTACTAAAACTAACCATTTCTCAGATCGTTTTTTTTTCGCAACAATGAAGCACCTTCCAGGCCCTATAGCTCGAAGAAGCTACCACTGAGAGCCGGCAGACCGACATCATTCACATTAGGGGACTACTCTACAACCCATAAAAGCAAGTCTATCCGTTTCCCTGATCGTTACGAAAATTCCCGTGACCTCTCGGTCTATTAGGGTTGCGCAGAGAGTTCAATGCATACTGCTAACATTTCTATTTTAATTACATAGTTGTATTACTTATATAGAGAAACTTATTATTTATACTTAGAACTTTATGAGGTCATAAGACTAGTTTAGAAACCACTGATTAAAATATAATAGCCTAGGTTAGAAAAGATATTTATATATAACTAGCTGTTGTCCACGGCTTCGCCCGCGAGAGTTTCGCTTAGATGAAAATCTTTTTGTGTTCCAAACTATAGTAGGTAACCTAAACTCCAGTACTCAACATTTCAGCCATTTGGTTATTCCGTGTCCCGCGGGAATATACTTATAATGTTGATGAACATACGAACAGATGTTCCAGATCTTCAATATTTATACTTACGTCTTGCTAAGGCGCCATTTCCATAATATATGTAAAAGTGTAGCTGGTCTCTTGGAGTTCTTCATCAGATGATCCTGATCTTCGATTTTTGTACGTCAACAGATAATGCTCGTCAGATTATTAATAAACTTTTGCAAAAGTACCATTTCCATATTTCTTATAGTTTAGCTGTTCTGTTATGATTCTTCATCAGGTGTTCCAGTTTTCAAATTCAATTATAGCCTATATGTTGCCCAATGCCCAGGCTTAATAGCTATACAACAAAAAAGTTTAATTCAAATCCGTCCAGTAGTTTTTGCGTGAAAAGCGAACATATACATACAGACAGACAGGAAATTCCAAAAAATCATTTTTGTTTCATTTTTTTTTAAGTGTCCCTCTATCCATTTCAGTCACAAAATACTAAATGTACAGACAAAATATTTTTACTGTTATATAGAAATAATAATATATGCCTCTCTTCTCGTTCACACTTGACAGAGTGGTCGTGATTATGGATCGGTCTTCTCGGACTTGGCCGCTGCTCTTGCGATGGCTCTCCATTTATTTATATTGGTAGCTTTTCTGGAGCATTCTGTTGCCGGACACTTGCACTTCTGATGAGATCGAGCCATCTGGTAGGAGATCGACCGCGTGACCGCTTGCCTTCAATACGGCCCTGGATTACCAAACATTCCATAGCGTTATATTTACGGGTGACGTGTCCAAAGAATTTCAGGATTCGCAATTGCACAATCGCAAATTATAATATACAATAATATATGTATACATAGGTAGATTAGAAAATCTCCTTTTTTTAAGTCGGTCAAAATTATAATAGATCGCATAGAATCACAGAAATATTTTTTTTTTTAAATAATATGTCTGTGCATTGAGCGATTTTTCTGACAGATAATTAAGAAAAAAAAATCAGTATAAAAAAATCTCAACAGATAGCGTTTTATGAAAGCCGAGTCGTAATAATGGCTGAAACTATATGGTGCGCTTTTTCTTGCCAACCAGAGGCAGAAAAAAAAATCACATAACAGTTTGAAAGTTGCACAAATCACAACATTGATACTATTTAGTTGTTTTTTTTACCAAGTTTTATTTTTTTTTAAATGCCAATCAGTTGAATTTTCTGCTTTTTGTATGGAACTTTTTCTCTCGTCTTTTACTAAGCGCCATCTATGAAGTCATCTGGAACTAATTTTTTTTTAATTTGTGTCACGGAAAATCCCTCAAATTTTTTCTCTCTGATTTCTTCATGAAAAGTGTCATAGAAATCAGTGTGAGTGTGGTGTCAGTCACATCATAATCATAAAATGTAAATAAATCCAAACTGGAACGACTAGTAGTCCTGTGATCAAGTTGACTCAGGTCTTTGCTGTTGTTATTTAAATGCGATAAAAAAATATCAGCCATCTTCAAAATGTCAAAGTGGAGAACTGGTGCCCATTGCCCATCCTTGGATGGCATGGCATAGGTCTTCCACAATCACTAATATTTGCTATTTTTTTTACCAATTTTTTTAATGTAAGCTTTTTATTGTTCAGCCAGCACAGTTAGGTATTATACACATAGGTACAACGAGCGGTACTGTGGTCAGGTCATGGATGAGATACGTTAGTTTGCACTACCTAATAAAACTTACTTTTTAGGGTTCCGTACCTCAAAAGGCAATAACAGAGCCCTTATAAGATCGCTTAAAGGTATCAAGTTGAAATTAATATCAAATACTCGGATCCACGGTCTCTTTCAGCAAAAAAATAATCAACATTAGATATACGTCAACGCGATCATTATCGTAAATGTTGCGATTTTTTGCATATTTTGCTATTTCAGACAGCAATCTAAACCTATAGGATACTTGACCTAAAAGACCTAAAGTTATGAAATTTGGCAAAAAGCCCTTGCTTTTTGCCAAATTTCATAACTTTAGGTCTAACTGTACTTGTACAGGAATAAATCTGAAAGTTGTAAATATGTTGTTGGAAGTTAAAAAAAAAACTACTTATTTACTTAGGACTGCTTAGTTGGTTTCTTTTAGATATAAAATCTGGGTGTCTATTAAAATACAGATTTTAATCACATCGATTATCATGTCCCAGAAAACTATTCCACGTTTCTCAATATATTTTTTTCTTAAAACATCGAAAAACTTATTATCGCAGTTTCATAATAACGAACAACATTTCCTAAAAAAAACGTTATAAAATATCTACTATTCCAAGAAAAACGATATATCAAACTAACATTTCACACATGTATTAAGATATCGATGTAACCATTTATAATAACATGTTTCAATATGTAACGATGCGCATCATAACTTTTAATCGCAGTAACGTTTCATCGAACGCTGCATTCGCTTGTTGTTGCTTAAAACATGCAAAAAGGTATAGCAAGATTAAGGCATACAGCAAACATGCATGTAGCAAACACAACAAACATGTAGCAAGCATCAGCAAGCATGAAACAAGCATGCAGCAGGCATACAGCCAGCATGCAGCAGGCATGCAGCAAGCATGCAGCAAGCATGCAGCAAGCATTAAGCAAGCATGCAGCAAATATGCAAGCAGGCATGCAGCAAGCATGCAAACATGCAGTAAGCATGCAAGCAGGCATGCAGCAAGCATGCAAGCATGCAGCAAGCAAGTATTTCTGGGTGGCTCCACCAGAAGACTCGCTCCGTCGGCCCTTCGATTCATTCGGGCACTTAACCTCGTGCCCTCATTTTCTCAGGACCTCCTTCGCGAGCCTTCTGGTTCCGCGCGAAGGAATAACACTCTAGTATATGACAAAGTTGAGCCACGTGGAGTCGGGGTGCTCTGAGTCGGATTTGTGATCCATTTATAATTAATGGACTAGCTATAAATTTACTGTTGATCAATACAATACTACCAGATTAATCTATCTATATAGGGTAACATAATTATATAATATTTGATGTTTCAAATATATTGCAAACTGAAACTTACGTGGAAATAAAATTATGGGTAACAAAACTTTGATGTTTCATTATTTGGATGAAATACATAAAATATGAAAAGAAATAACGATAGAGTGTGTTTGTACGTAATGAATAATCGTGTAAATGAAATTTCGATGTAAACAGATTTAAGGATTTGTTACATATTGTATTAAAATATCTGCGAATGGTTTTATGGGACATGAAAATCGTTGAAGTAAATTGCGATAAAGTGATGGGTTCCCATAAAATCTCTATGTATGCATGCAGCACCCGTAGTAAGGCAGAATAGGTAAATCAGAAAATAGTGTCTATTTCGTAATACGTAAGTAGGTAATCTATACATACATATAATAATTATTAATAATAATAAAATATAGGTAGATAAATATCTAATTATTATTTCAGATAACGTACAAATGGAACCAAAAAATGAAATGTCGAAGTGTAATATAGATGACCTCACGACTAAAGCTATCGGCGAATTTGGAAAATGGCAATTCAGGGTTAGCTTCCTCATGTCTATACTAAAGTTACCAATTGCCTGGTATCAACTTAACATTATATTCATGGCCCCACCACAAGATTTTTGGTGCGCTAAACCGGAATCATTTTCTGAATATTCTGATGAAGAGTGGAGGAAAATAAGTGTACCGGTAAGGTATTTTTCAAATTCGTTTTTATGGAAAATTGTACCTAAGGATCTTGCTATTCAACGAAGTTAAGTCTGTACAGTTCAGTTCACGCACGATCAATATAAGTAAACACATGGTTCTTATGACTGTGATAAGGTCTAAAATGAGATATCAATGCTCTTGACTGTACATAAAATTGGACGACTGAACCGATTGGTATAGACGAAACCGCTGAACCTACATACATTTCAGCGGTTAAAGTTTCTACTTAAAATTTTGTTACCTACATCAAGTTCTACTTAAAAATTTGTAGAGGTTCTTAATAATTTGTAAAAGGTGAATTGGGTAAAAACGAAGCCGATGACAAACAAAAGCTCGTTTAAAAATAATTTCTCGTTGTTCACAGTTAGTCGAGGAGCAGCCATGCTTTATTTTTGATCCGGATATGCTTAAATTTAATCCCAATATAAATGAAGCCCTCCTGCCTTTGGTGGCCTGCCCGAAATTCGTTTATAATACAACTGTATTTAAACACACTATCACCTCAGATTGGGATTTAGTATGCTCCAATTTCTGGTTGCCTTTTGTACGTATTTTTAACACTATTTTTATTATTAGGGACCTACTTAGTAGCGCTCTTCACATCTTCCCTTAGTTCAGTGACTAAGTAAGTAGGTACCTACTTAAAGAAGGTAGACGTGGACCAGTAGGTAGGTGGTATCAAACAAGTAGGTGGTATGGTGGTGTGGTAGTAGGTATCTGTGGCCCCGAAAAATAGGCCAATATCTACAACTGAACCTTCTTCGTTCAAGTAAAGGCAGATTTTGCGTTTCATTATCATAGCTCATAGTTCGCTTATAGGCACCTACTACTACCGATTGACTCTCGATCTGAAATAATTTCTGGACTCTGGTGAACTGCAAGTAGCGCTTCCTAGGCCGCTAGTCGAGAGGGCAGGCATAAATAAATACCTACAGTCCTCAAGTATAGTTGTACCTGTAATTCCTCCGTTTCCAGATGAGTCAATGCGTCTTGATGTGGGGTGTGCTTATCGGTGGTATAATTTTTGGCATTATGGCGGATCAACATGGACGCAGGATTTCTCTGATGGCTGCTATCGCAATCCAAAGTATAACCAGTTTTATCGTCAGCGCAATGCCTCGGTTTTGGTTGTGGGTGGTAGTTCGATTCATCTTGGCGTTGGCATCAGGTGGTATTGGAATTGTATCATTTGTTATTTGTATGGAGGTAAGTTTTTATTTTAGCTTCCTATATTTATTTACAATTTAGCCTAAACCTCCTGACCTGATACTAATCTGTCTGGGTAAGCCAGCAGAAATAAACCCTAAAGTGCCATAACATAATACCATTGAATTAGAAATATATTTCTAATTCAATGCATAATACCAACATAATACCCATTTGGGAGTGACTACATATTTAGCATAAAATTGTTTTGCAGAACTTTTGTTACATTTGTTATGATTTGTGTTTTTTTTTTCTTCCTATATCATTAATAATGTTTACTACACCCTACATTTTTCACTTATATATCTCTTACATATCTCCTTCCACCCAAAGGTTGGCTGGAAGAAAATGCATTTGCGATAAGCCCGCATTTATGTATTTACCTTTTGTCACTACTTTGCATGTTCTTTTCTGTAAATAGTGCAATCAAGTGTTGATATATCTACTATATTTTAAACAAATATATATTATAGATAAACATTTAAGACCCAGGTCAATCTGGAAAAGATTATTTTCCATCTTGACCCGACCGTTAATCGAATCCGACCTCCGGTGTGGCAGACCGGCGGCGGCGTGACAACCATTGGATCACGGAGGTCGTGTAAATACCTAGATTCATACGTACCATAATCACAGATTACTAAATAGCCAACTAACGATGGAACAGGCGCAGGTATCTATTCAAAGGACAGACAACTGTAGAGCATGGAACGGTACCCTACAGTCAGTCTTCCGCAAGCGGAAACTTATGCGATTACCGTCTGTGCGAAACTGAACCTAGAGGGGGCGGCGCGAGAAATCGCACCATCTATCTACATTAATGATAGCCAATCAGTTCTCGCTGCCATCTGGTCTTAGACTGTGTCAGATCGCTGAACAAGTTGGGTCAGCACAACAGGCTGAGACTAGGTGCCGGGTTATATTGGAGTGGCGGGCAACGAGAAAGCTTGCAAGGAGAGGATCGAGCAATCCGCTATAATAGCCATAATTCAATTCTTCAAAGTCATTTACAATAAAATCTTTTTTAGGCTGTCAGTGGAAAATGGCGCACGACTATCCCCATACTCTATCAATTGCCATTCGGGTTGGGGAGCGCTGTGATGGCTTTGGTGGCTTACTGGCTACGCGACTGGCGAAAGATAGAATTCACGTTAGCTTCCATTTCATCTCTGTTTCTTTTATACTGGTGGTGGATACCAGAATCACCACGATGGCTCTTTGCTACAGGACAAACTAAAAAAGCTTTAGGTACTATACTTACCTAATTATGTAAATTGATCGAGATACAAAAACTTATTTAAGTAAAGGCCTGAAAGTATGAAAGGCTAGTAACATCATTTGCTATTTAGTATGCTAAACACTACAAGTAGATATGCCGATGCGCAGATCTACTGGTTATAAAAAAATTTAAATTCAGATTTGGTTTTTACTACATATAAGGAATAATTAACTAAATGTTTTTTTTTACAGACGTTTTGCAAATTGCCGCTAAGCTGAATAAGACTGAGAAAAATTTGAATGCGATGCAAAGCTTATTGCCAAAATGCGTCGTAGTCAAACAAAAAGGTTGTGGTTTTATGGCATTTATGAAGTCTAAAAATATGCGCACTAAAACCATATTACTCTCGATAGATTGGTAAATATGGCATATATTTCTTTCTACATTTAGCGGTAGGAAAATTATAATAAATATACCTACCTACTTTAAGAGAAAACTCTACTAGATACTTAGATCTAATAGAAAAAAGTCAATAACTCTAACAAATAGAGACTTAGACTAGATGCGAAATGCGACAGAATACCAACTCCTATCGGTAAGGGAAATTATAGTTAATTATTAAAAAAAAACAGCCAAGTGCGAGTCGAGCTCGCGCACCGAGGGTTCCGTACACGCAGAGCATCCCACATTATTCAAAATCAAATCAATAAATCAAAATTCAAAATTTTTCGTGGCGTGGTTCAGGATCCAGGGTTACTGCAGGTCTTATATTTTCGTGTTCCGAACGGATATGTGCGACGGAGAAGGCGCCTGCAGCTGCTTGTGGCGCCGGCCACTAGAACCAAATTGCTAGCGAAAATGCTTAATATTTGTATGTAAGAATTTAATAAATAAATTATAGCTCTAACTTAATGGCCAACTAGTTTCAAAAACAAACTTAACTTTGCAGTTCGATCTTTAGGATTCATACTGTATCAAGCGCAAAAATAACACATTATATTTTGTAACATTTTTTTTTAAGACTACCAACAATATACTTATTTACAACTTTCAGATTTATTCCTGTACAAGTACTGTTAGACCACGGTGTTAGACCTTGTTTTGTGCCAAACGTAATTTTAGGTCAACGGGAAGTACCCCATGGTTTTGATTGCTGTCTGAAATCGCAAAATATGCAAAAAATCGCAATATTTACGGTAATATCTCCTGATCGCGTTGACGTAAAATTTTGATTATTTTTTTCTGAAAGAGACCATGGATCCGAGTATTCGATATTAATTTCAACTTGATAAGTCTTGATACCTTTAAGCGTTCCTGAGAAAAAAAAGTTTGACAGACAGACGGATAACAAAGTGATCTTATAAGGGTTCCGTTTTTGCCTTTTGAGGTACGGAACCCTAAAAAGCAAATAAAAAAAGTTTTAAACAGTAGGTATATTTATATCTAATGTTTTTTATCACTTTTACAGGTTCTTTACTGGAATAGCCTTTTTCGCTTTCGCACAGTATCTAGGTATGATTGCTGAGAACATTTTTTTAACCGTTGCCCTAAGCGGTATCATATCTTTACCTGGTGGATTGCTGTGTGTTTGTATAGTAGCCAATACGGGAAGAAAAAAAACTCTTTGGGTCTTTAAGTTGGCAACAGCTTTTTGTTTCATTGGCATCAAATTGGTGCCAAGATTTCGTTTTACGAACGACTGGCCAAGGCTACTCTTCGCAGGAATCGGATTTGCAGGTCTTGGTGTAAGTCCTACCTACCTAGTTTCTTTCTATGCCGAAAAACGACCCATCAATATCGTCAGTTGCATGAATCTTTCTTTGTACCTATTTCCTCCGCTCTACACAGAAATATTTCACTACCAACTTATTATTACTCGTAATTTTTCAGGGGACCGTGCCGGCCCTTTACCTTTACTCCGGGGAGTTATTTCCAACAGTCGGTCGGAATGCTGGCATTGCTGGAGTAACAATCTTTGCTAAGATCGCCGCTATGGTAGCGCCAGCAGTAGTGGGACTGAACGTGTTAGTGCCAGACCTACCTCTGATAGTGCTAGCCATAACATCGTTATGCCAGATGCTGTTGATTATACCACTGCCTGAAACGAAAGGTTACCCATTGCCGGATACGTTAGAGCAAGCAGAACAATTTCGCAAGGAAAGTTGAATTACGGTAATTATAATTATATGTCTAAAATCAAATAAAATTCTTGTTACCGGCTGGGTTAGTGATAGACAACGCACAGCCCAAACTACTGAACGTATGATGCTGAAATTTGACATGTTACTAAGGTGTAGGACTAAAAGATTTCCCGAAATTCTTACAGGTCAAAATCCCGGGCCCATACTAGTCTAAGCAAAGTCTAAGTTAAAGATCTTACATTTTAAGTAGGCAGTTTTCTTGCAATAAGTACCTTAGTACCACACTTTTTTTCATTTTGATACTATTATCAAAATGAAAAAACCAGTATGGGACCCAAAATTAAGATCAGGGTATCAATGAAATAAATCAATATTTATGACATATAAAAAGTGTTGTTTAATTCACGAAGTTAATAAACAACTGTAAAATGTGTTTTCTAGGCTATTATTACAATATCATATAAATAACATAGTTGCTAATTGAAAGAATGTGCATGCATATACATATTTATAAGTTGTATATGTTGGTGTATATTTAATCAAACCTTAAGAAATACAGTAGTAACTAGAGAACTGGTACTCAATCTCGATTACTTAAGTTATCATGTATTTAAAAAAAAAATACCTAACAGTTAATTATAAGTGCATTGTAACAATTGTGTTGTGTTTTTAAGTGTTTACGACATTTAGCCTCATATTATTTTGCTTATTTTGTGCTTGATGTCAAACACCAATAAATCGTATAATTCCAGTTATAGTAAATAAAAAAATTATATTCCAGTCAAAAATTATCATTAAAGACTCCTGTTCTAAAATAAATTACAAAAATAATGACTGGACTAGATTATGTACAATGTTTTAGATCAAAATTTAGTTGTACTATATACTGTAAGTAAATGCATTTTAACAGTTACCATTATGAAATAAATATTATACTAATTTTCTTTCGTGTCTGACACTTTAGTTTTTATATTTTCAATTCTATGCAATAGTGTGGGATGTGAATGATACCACGAAGAATAAAGTTTGTCATAAATAGGATAGTCTAAATTATCCTTGCCTAACTTGATAAGTGCTGACCTTAGTTCATTAGGGTATTTTAAGGAAACTGCAAAGTTATCAGCTTCAAACTCGAATTTACGAGACATAGCTGTAGCAAAGAAAGACAATATTGAATTGTATGGAGCTAAGATCATTTGTAAAACAACTATCAGGCCTATTATGATTGGTTCTTGGCCTGCAGGGAATCCAAGTGCAGTGTACAGCAAGGAGTACTTGAACAATAATCCAAAAGCAGTGAAAAGAAGGAGTAAATTTACTTCAGTTAGCAGTATTGACTTATAAATATGACTGCAACTCCAGTGCCCTAGCTCGTGTGCTAAAACACCTAATATTTCATTCTCAGTACAACCAGTTGTCTTCTTTTTCTCTTCATCATATTTCTCCAATAAAGTATCAAATAAAACAATTCTCTTAGCCCCAAACAGGCCGCTGAAATATGCATTGCTATGTGCAGATCTTTTAGATCCTTCAACAATAAATATTTGAGAAAGGGGAAACTTTAATTTAGATGCCAAATTCTCAATTCCCTGGCGCAAAGTCCCATCAGGTAGGGGAACAAATTTATCAAACAAAGGAGCAATCACTGTTGGATAGAGAGTTAAAAGAAGAAGAGTTGCTACTGTGGTGAACAACCATAGCCATACAACAAACATGTTTCCACCAAGCATAATAATATAAATAGCTATTGAGATGATTGGGAGAGTGATAACAAGACTTAGCAGAAGGGACTTGAGTTGATCCTTTATGAAAAAACCAACTGTCTGTTTGTTGAATCCATGTCTTTCTTCAAGCACAAATGTTCCATAAATTTTAAAAGGCATATTAATTACAAAATTAAAAAGTGTTACGAATGTCATAAACACACAACTAACTAAAATTTCCCGGTCAGGACTGATATTTAAAGCTGCTGCAATATTTTCTGACTTATTCCAAGCAACATATATCCAACGTTTATGCAAGATCAGTGTTGTAAAAAAGATACTGTAAAATTCTTTAACAACCTTGAACTTAGACTTATCAATTCCATAGAGTCGGGCCTTTTTAAAGGATTCCTCATTCAACATTTCTTTTAAATCTTCTGGTATGGTGTTGTTTGTCTTGTAGATCTTCAACTGAAATCAAAGAAATGTAAAAGTAGTAAGAAACAAATAATAATAATAATGTATATAGTAAACCGAATAATTTGTAATCACGATGTAGGTATTTTTACATAACATGTTGATATTGATTGAAACAACATTCCTCCTCCTTAGTCGTGTTCCTCATGATGACTGAGGGTCGTGGTCATTATAAGGAATGAAACGCACACAACGACTATCTTGGCAATTTTAATGGTTTGCCATTGCCTTTTCCATTTCACACACCAGCTGATAAATCATCAACCAGAGTGCAGGTTTCCTTACTATGTTTTCCTTCACCGGAACAACATTATAACCTATCAAATTAAATTGGTACTTGGATCTATCAAAGGTACCTACCTGACGAATGGATAGGTATTGCTCCCATAAATATTCACTCCAGGAAAAAAGTAAAATTAAAAATACTATCAAATTTTCATCGATATCCATTGTACTTTATTTTCAATTCAAAATTAACTAAATTCAGGAATACAAAGGTCTGAAAAAAGAAACAGCAGGCAAACCAGACACAATTTTATTGTGATTAATTAACTTAACTTGACAATGACAAGCAAGACAAGACAAATCAATAATTGTAAATGACAGACGGACAATGACGTGCCGCATGCCGCGTAGATATGTATGTATGTATTCTGGATTTTATTGATTTTTTTGACAGTTTACCTAGGTACCTGTTTTATGTTTTTTCACCATAGACTTAGTAAAAAATAATAGACTGACAATAGTGACAATACATATAGTTAGCCACAGACATATAATAATAGTTTATTTCTGTGTAGTTAGCTGATGAACCTCTATGCACAGAAAAAAAATGACTATGTCTTCTATGGACAGCTACTCATGGACAACATAGAGGCCACAACCTTTGGCCACAACCGTGACGTTGTTTTTGGCGGCAAACGGATTGCCGCTATGTCAATCGCGCATGCGCGATTAGATAGGCTTTTGTTTTCTATTGAGATAAATTTGGTGTGCATTTTTAATGAATCTTGTTCGGATAAACGTTCACGCTATATTTTTGTAATAAATCCTAATGTTTTTGGTTTTTCCAAGAAGTTATAATCTTATCAGCTAAATATATATATATATACAAAAACTGTAGTTATGCGGCCGATGGCCATGTTCTGTCACTATTATTATTATGGGCAGGCCGCCATCTTTGTGCCAAATCCTTTGTCGGTGCCGGGTTTTTAGGTATGCACGATTTTTTGGAGGTACCTATGTCATGTCTATTCTTTATTCATTCGTCTGTCACTTATATGGTCTATGAGACAATCAATAAGTAAGTAAAGTACGTATTCTGTATAGGTATTTTGCATATAAAACTAAATAATATTGCAACAAATTATGAGAGACTAGACGATTGGAAAAGATCCTAGCCACCGCCGCGTATCATGTCCGATTTATTTCAGAAAGATCTATGATAATTTTATATACTAAAGTATATATTTTTTAAAAGCTAAATAAATATTCTTTAATATAGTATTTTTTTATTTGCACAAAATTCAGGATATTCAAAAATATTGATAGTTGAATAAAAAAATGGCAAACCGATTTTAATATTTTCGTCAATATTTTCCTTTTTTTCCATTAAACTATACATTAAATGTCTCAAAAATTAATTTCTCATGTCTGATTTACTAGAAAATGACACCAAAATCGAGGTGGTAGGTAAATAAAACTTGATATGAAATTTTAACTATAGCGCGCCGGCGGCGTGTACCTTTGAATGTCCCCCCCCTACCCACCCACCAAGGGGGGGTGGATGGCTACAAGGTTAAATTAGCTTAACTTCATGTATATAACACCTGTACCAAGTGAATTCTGCCGATACCGAAATTTGCACGATTCACATCCAGAGGCCGGGCGAATTTTTTAACTCTTGTTGGCATTTGATTTTCTTCTTCCTGCATTAATAAATTACTAATAACAAATTGTTCATCAAGGGCCATTATGTAATTTACTCCAAATCTTGATTAAATTAGAAACTTAATAATAATAAAAAAAACGAGTGCGGTGCGTGCGGCGACAGGAACGACTGCGGTGACTGCGGCGCGGGCTAATGTGCGAGACGAGACCATCAACAAAAACGATGAATGCGGCGACTGCGATGCGTGCGGTGCAGCCAAGTCTGCGTTCACCTTAATAATTTATCTTTGATTCAAATCGTTATTCGAATAAAAATATGCCCATCTCTGCCTCTACATTAGAAGTTGTCACAAAAGTAACGAAACTATTTTTTTCCTAATAGTTTCGTTACTTTTGTGACTATTTTTTACTTTTATTTATTACTTCCATGAATATTTTATACCAAACTACTTATAAGTATAGGATTTTATATAAATATTAGTTGTATATAAGATCCTTGTTATCTAAAGAATATGAGGGTTTAGGAATAAAGTAAAATTGAAAAAGTATTATTTGCTAGGTTTATTTATCAATACATATTAGAAATAAACATTTTTATCCCTAAACAGGATAAATAATAACATAATATAAGTGGACATATATTAATATACAAGCATTATACAAGCATCTTTACCTTGACCAAAATTTTATTTAATCAGCTTTCGTAGCCTATATCTCCGAAAAAAATCTCATTAAAGTATAGAAGTTAGAATTTATTAGAAGTAGTTATTTTAGATATGAGTATGACTTATTATCGGCTAAACTCTCCACATTTATGACATTTGCAGCTATCAGGTTCTCGTAGTTTAACTTCCATTAATGCATTTTCCTCATCGTCAAGTCTAAGACCATCCGGATCATAGCAGTGAGTCAAAGTCACTAATCGTTCGCGTAAGTAGTTTTCTCTACAGCAGAAGCATTCCTGGAAAAAATCGTAATAATCTCGTTAATTGGCGTCCATATACATCGCTTCAGTTTGTAGTCTGCGATATTGTAAAAAAAATAATACCTAGGCCGAGAGTTTGTTTGTTTGTTTGAAAACTCTTTATTGCACATACACAAGAAAAATACAAAACATAGTGAAACAAAAAGAGAGGCGTACAATGGCGGACTTATCCCAAAATGGGATTTCTTCCAGTCAACCAAGTGTTTGAAAGGAATTTTTGAATGAAATAAGAAGGGAAGCGTAAGGAAAAAATCAGAAAGAGAATAGAAGAACACGAAAATACATACACCAAAGTATACATAAATACATACAAAAAAATATATATACAATACATATACACAAATACATAGGTACACACTCAAATGTCTAAAGAATCTTTATAGAAACTTTTGAGTTGGGATTTGAAGAAGGAAAGCGAAGAAGCCATCTTTATGTTAAGTGAGTTAATAGAGTTAGTTGTGAGAGAGTAATAGGAAATGCATTATATATCGCTTTCCGACTATTCTTACGATATTGATGAAATGTATCAATAATAAACAAACATCTCACGGTCTACAGAAATCAAGACCTACAATAATATTTAAGAAAAAAAAAAATACAGCCGACTTGAGAACCTCCTTTTTTTGTTTTTGAAGTCTGTTGATACTTTCACATTTCACATAAGCAACTAAGATTCAAACTTCATGCGCAGTTGCTAATCCTTTTTACACGTATATCCCACACAGAGAAACATTCACCATTTTTAAAATTAGGAAGGTTGGTCGTCGCGGGCTCTTGGTCTATTTATGTGCCAAAAATTCCGTGGAATTCTGACAAGTTCTGATATTTCAATTTAAACTGACATAAAACGTTTTGATTTCTTAACTTTCGGCCAGTGAAAAAATAAGTTTAAGTTTTCATGACAACAAAATTGCGCCAATATAATAAAAAAAAATCCCAAAAATAAAAAAGGACCGACTTCCATTGTAAAACTTAAAATCATGAAATAACTTAATAGGCAGATTAATCAAAAAGAAAAATGTATTGGCATGCTCCCTACTGAATGTGGTGAATGGAAGTCGGTCCTTTATTTTTGGGAAAAAAAAAATATTAAGCTTAAGTTTGAGGCTTGAAAGATTTTTAAGTGTGTACAGTCGGGGGCAGATAAAATAAAACTGACACTCCCCCCCAACCTCACAAAATCCTATCTCAGGGGGGGTCAGGTTTATCTGCTCCCGACTGTACCTACCTTTAGAAATCCTGTAGCTGTTACAACGGACGGTTGAACTTGACTACTGCACATTCCCTCGCATTTGTTCACATTCACCTCCCCACTGCACGACCGTACTAGCCGACCCATATCGTCATATTCCTCTGTTGAAAAAAAATAAATAAATAAGTACCTAGGTACCTAATGTCAACGGTTTTCTTTTTTTGGTGTAAATATATTAGTCCAAGATCCCGATATAGCCAGGCCAGACCTAATTTATATTCTCACTAAAGAAATTTACGGAGTGAATAGCTTTCAATGTGTTGAAGAGTGAATTAGTTCGTCTAGGCGGCTCTTTCAATCCCCCCGAACGGGTTCTGATCTTGTATAGATGGGGGGGCTCAGTACCAGCGGTTTGCATCGGCCCGGCCGCAGGGAAGCTAACAGGAACCCATGGACCGGGAGTGACGACCCCGGGCCGGGAGGAGGCCACTTTCAGTGGCCTGGCTGTGAGAGTAGGGGGCACACACGTCCTACTCTCACAGCCGTGGTAAGGGTCGCGGGGGAAGAGGAGTGCTGGTATTGCGGTGAGCCGTTCTCCCTTTCCTCGGCGACCGAGCGTGGCCGTGGCACTAGGCACGGTGTCGGTGGGGCCCAAGTTCCATACACCTGTCCGGCTTCCCGTGGCCGGATGGACGGGACGAGGGTCTTTCCACACGAAAAAAAAAGGCGGCCCGTTCAAAAATACAAGGTGGTAATGACAGACTAAAACATAGCTTACAATACTTTTTTTTATTTTTTCAGTGTTTGTTTTTACATATGTTATATGTTATACGGGATAGTATGTTGGAAACACAGAGTAGACTAGATATAAAGGTTCATGATTGGTAAGAATACAAGTTAGGTCTGGCTGTATCGGATTCTTGTTCTTATCTGTTAGTGCGGCTTGACTTTAATAATAAAAAAAAGCAAAATCGACTCGAATGTCGTGACGGAAAATGACCGTCGTCGTGCCATTCGATGATCCGATTTTTACATTTGCCGAGCGACCCGATAAAACTATTTTTTACACGGCTGACCAAAAAAGGAGTGTTATGATTTTAGGGTTCATGTATGTAAGTATGTATGTAGGAATGTAAGTTTCTTTATTCCGCCATAAGTCCTGAACGGCTGAACAGATTTTGATGTGAGATGTATTTTTAGATTCCTTGCATTTCTCTGAGTGACATAGGTTATGTAGGCTGTCAGTCGTGTTTTTTGTTTTTTAATAATTAGCTTGTTTAAATATTAAGTGGTATTTTACTGCTTCTACTTGTAGTTAATTTTACGATCCCTCACATCAAGAATAAAGTTAAAAAAATCGATCTATGCTCGCCGTGTAAGTTTTAAGGTATATTTGAAATTAATATCGCTTCGCATCTTACCTTTTGTGACATGTATTTCAGTTGGAATGGTTTCGCAAGTCTCTTCGCCAGAACAACGCATAATACTAATAAATAAAAAATGTATTATACAAAATAATGCACTTTTGCTAAACATATTAAGTAGGTAATCAAATATGCAATTTAATTTTAATAGCTAACTTCTTGCTTAGCTTGTATAATCTTCCTAGAAATACGAGACAAAACTGCCCATCAAATATTCATAATTTTCTTTTTATATCTAGAAGAACACTACGCAATCAGGCTGGGTGGTATAGAGCGAAGTATTGTCAGCGGGTCATTAAAGCCTTGAGTGAAATATCTTGTTCGATAGACTTACAGTACTGATTCTTATAAATTGTATAGGTATGTATTTATAGATGTAGGTTTATATGATGTATTCTTCAATGCACTCTTAGCTTAGATGGGATCATCATTAATAAACATCGTCGTCTTAAAAAAAAAATAATACATGCAAAATAACTAAGTAGGTAAGTATCTTACCTTTTCACGAAACGTTTCGCATAGGTATTTAAAACTTTTTAGTTTGGGTCTGAATAATTTCTTTATTTCTTTAAAAACCCTAGGTACCTACTGGATTAGCTACCAGCGCGCGCGAGCTGGTCCACATTTGTCTTCCACGTTTCCGAAACGTGACGGCACAGCTGATGTACCTAATTATTTTAATTTAAGTTGTATTAGGTATATGTATTTGTAAACAAACTTATGCCACAAAGTTTTATTGGACCTATTGTATATGGCACCTACCTACATAGATTCATGTCATGAGGCGCCTGCTGCGACTACCCATTAAAAGAATGTGATGGATCATTATAACAGTGTTCACTCAGTTTGCGCTTTTGTATTTCGTTTCTTAACATTATACTGAAAATGATTTTTCTTGTTCAATTCCCAGTTGGAGGTAAATTCTAGTATAAAAGCAGAAATATTGACTGGAATTTCATATTCTTATAAACCGCAAAGCCAGATACATAACTAGCTTAATAAATTCTTTCAGCATTTTGAAATTTTAAATTATAATGATGATTACTGAAATAATTTCGCTGGGTTTAATACTATCTATGTGTCACCTTCAAGATAAACCTGTTAAAGCTCAAGAAGTGCATTTACCTCCAGGTATGTTTGTAAAAACAAACATTAATTTAATATTTTTAATATTTCAGTATCAGTTTTTGTTTTAATTTCAAATTTAGGCACTTGTATACTTATATTCTTAACGATTTTTTTAATATAAGTAATTTGCAAATATCTTGCTATAACGGAACTACTTATTATTACCTATACAGATCTTGAATGCCAGATGACTCCGGTAATACACGTACTCCAGCATCCAGGTTGTGTACCTAAAGCTATCCCTTCATTTGCTTGCATTGGGAAATGTTCCAGTTATGTGCAGGTACGAGGCACCTCTCTTTGAATCAAATTCAACTGCTTTAAATCGTGTTCATAAAGACGTTGCTTATAAATTATCTTTAATAAATGTTTTTGAAACAAATCTATCTTTAAGGTTTCTGGCAGCAAAATATGGCAAATGGAACGTATCTGTAATTGCTGCCAAGAGTCGGGAGAAAGAGAAGCAACAGTAATTTTGTCTTGTCCAAAAGCTAAAAGTGAAGAAAAAAGATTCAGAAAGGTATGTGTAAGCGTGTTAGTGAAACATACATACATAGTATCATCATACTTTCTTAAATAATAAATTAACTTAGTTCATATCGATTTCTAGGTTACAACAAAAGCTCCTCTGGAATGTATGTGCCGCCCTTGTGGCAGCATCGAAGAGAGTGCGATAGTGCCTCAAGAAATTACAGGATATGAAGAAGGTCCCTTGCATAATCATTTTAAGAAAACGTTTTAATTGGTTTTATATGGGAATTATGATGTGAAACATCTAATACGGCGGGTCTGAATGACTGTTTGGCGTGGCTATGCGTCTCGCCACATCATGCGTCGTTTGGATGTTTCACAACCGCCAGGCTTCCTGCGACAGCACTAATATAATAATTAAGTAAATCATTGTAATACCTACATATTTAAGTAAGTCATTAATTGAATGAGTGTATACAAGTACCGTGTATTAAGAAAATATTGATGTAGATAATAGGAAAATAATTAAATGACCTTGACCAAACCTCTATTTTTTAATACCTACCCGTTGGAAATAGATTTATTTACAAAAGATCTTCGAAATCATTGTACCTATTTCTTTGAACGCTACTTGCTATGCTACCATAAACTTACAGTGTGAATATAACTGATCTTCAAATATATGTCGGAGCGATTACATACATTAGTTAAATTAATTGTGGTTTAGTTTGTTAAATAATCAATGGTTTAAAACAGTTTTCAAGACGGTACGCGTCGGAAATGTGTCAAAGTGACACTGTCACTTGTGTCACCCCCTCTTTATGATAAAACCAACGTGCGATCGATATGACATTATAACGAGGCAGTCTGATTTGTGGCGCGGTGCTGTGCGGACGTGTCGTCCGGTTGTGTTGAATTCTCTGTAGCTATGTAGTCAGTGTCAGAATAGTGTTATTGTCGTGTTACTTAATGCGTTAACGATGTGACTATGTGTGATGGTGTTATCAGCGCGATATTGGAGATCTTAGTTAGCACGGAAGACCATTCAGTAGAACTCGCTGGTTGAAATGGATTGATCCGTGCGTGGTGGGGCACGGTTCCTTGCCGTGGATAGGTTAGGGTTGGACCCTAGCCGTGACACGTGACCAAATAAGAGGTTAGTGCTAGATGATTTTTTAATAATCATCAATTAATATCCGATGAATCCCTGGATGCTTTGGGCTGTAACTTGAGATAGGAGTTGTTTACCCTGTCTATTAAGAGCTGTGCATGTTATTTTGGAAATACCCTCATCCTGACAGTTAATATTCGAACTGAAATTAGTACCCACATGTGTTTGAACGTGAACCCGTTGTTAAAGTACCTGTACCTGTGTTTACCGCTCTGGTCATCCATTTCCGAGCTCGGCTCCCCTGAACCCATGATCTGATTATTCTGATGTGATGTATTCTATTTCGACATATTATATATATATATCGATATATATATGTCAGAGCGTTTACATTAGTTAAATTAACTGTGGTTTATTTTGTTAGTTAATCAATGGTTTAAAACAGTTTTCTAACCGGTACGCATCGGAAATGTCACTTGAGTCACCACCTCTTTGTAATAAAACTAACGTACGATGGTGGCTTTTGAGTCTCACGACTCTTGGCTTTGTCTACGCCGTAAGGGATAAAGACGTGATTCTATGTGTGTACGATGGTTATAACGTAACAAGGCAGTTTTATTTGTGGCGCGGTACGGTGCGAACGTGCCGAGCGGTTGTATTGAATTCTCTATAGCTATGAAGTCACTGATAGAATAGTGATAATGTTGATAATTTGACTATGTGTGAAGGTGTTATCAGCGCGATATGTAGATCTTAGTTGTTAGACAGTCTTGATGGTTAAACTGTGTTTGGCTAGATAGAACGGAGGACCATTCAGTAAAACTCATTGTTTGAAATGGACTGGACCGTGCGTGGAGGGGCACAGACTCTTACCGTGAGTAGGTTAGGGAGGGATGGACCCTAGCCGTGACATGTGGACCAAACGTGAGGTTAGTGTTGTATGATTTCATAATCCGTGAATACAATTAAATTATAGCCATCGAGATATTATGATGATTAATCGAAGGGCAGAGGGAAATGGCTGTAGACGGCCTCTTCCTTTGTTGCTGCACCTTCGCTTTTTATTAACCTAGTTCTCTATTTAGTTTGTGCTCTATATACACACTTGTATGGGCGTCGCGCGGTCACCGCACTTACATGTTTTTGCACGTATAAATGAAATTGCTTCATTAATTGCGACCAGAACTCAGACCTGTTAGGTTGTTTCGTGAATATTTCCGAAAAAATCTATTAGGTTCGTCGAGTGTGTAAAAATGAGTACATGTTGCATAAAATGGTGCGGAAAATCATCAAGGATATCAAATCTCCAAAAGGATGGTATAACTTTCCACAGGTAAGTTTATTAATTAATTTATTATAGTTAAGTGCAGAGTTCACTTTGTAATGGTCAAATTATGTGAAATAGTGCGAACTAGAGTACCAAAATGGGGTGAAGTTGATGTGTTTTGCAAGCATCTCTTTCTTTCCCAAGTATCAAGTATATGTGTGTCCTTTTCTCGTTGACTTCCGCTACCGCTCCCGACCCCCGCGCACTTCCTCAAAGTATGGAGACTTTCAACGCGGACAAGCATTGAATGATACTCAATCTATTGGGGGTTTTCTGTGTCTATACATATAGAAGACTCTGTCCTACTACCAGTGTCCCCTCACCAGTCTCACATCGTCTGCTTTAAAAAAAATACTTCCAAAGAAAAGAGTATTGTGATGTAAAACAATAAGATAGTATCAGATTAGGTAACTGTTTTATTATTTGATTTGATACCTTAAATTGAGTGAAAATTCTATTTTTATCACAGAAGTATTTTTTTTTAATAAGATTTTTATTAGAGATTTTAAAGACATTTTTTTTGTACTCCTATTAAAAAAGTATTTCTTGTGAAATCCATGGAAATGGAAGTAATAAGTTCTCGTAAGTAAAGAACTTATTACTTCCATGGAGAAATCTTTAAACCATAAACAACTATAGAAAAAATGTCACTGTCATACAATTTCTGAACGATTTGCTTACTTCACTTTATTTCATTCGGTTTGTTTTGCTCCGGGCTCCGGCTTATGTTGTGATTTTTGATTTTATTTTAATTCAGTAAATTCAGTAAATACCTACAACTAATATTACGAATATGAGTCGTCGTAAGCGCGCTAAGGTAAATATATCATACAATATACTACTGCATACAACACAATAAAAAAAAACTACTTATGTTATCTCAACTATTTTTACCAGGTTGAAAACCGCGAACTGGATGAGAAATTGAAGCAGGATGACTCTGAATCAGATCAGTCTGAAAAAAGTAAGGTCACATCTTCGAGCCCCACTTCCCTGGGAGGTCGCCGGGAATCTTCATCCAGTCGATTAACTGACCCAAAAGAATTCAAGAAAGATGATAAACAGTCTCCAGAAGATACGAAAAATGATGATATTGAAGAAATAAACTACAAAGAAATGCTAAATAGGTGAATAAATATATTTTTTAACTTATGAGACCAGGCCCCATACCTAGTATTACAATTGTATTTTACTAAAAAGTTTTATGGTATGGAATATTCTATTGAACACTCTTAATTACTCTTAGTTATGATAATAGTGTTAGTTTTATTACATAATTGCATATATATACTTTATTTTGTATTGTGGATACCATCATTTGTAAATTACAAGAACAGCTAGTGATGTTATATTATTTTCAATATATTACAGTTTGGAAGGTGCAGCATTTCAATCCCGCTTGCCCTTTGACAAAATGTCATCATTGGAAGCAGAGTGTTTCTCAGATCTTCAAGGAGCTTCAGCTCAAACGTTTGTTCAAATTAGAAACCGCATCCTCAAACTGTGGTTTGAAGACCCTAAGAAGCAGCTGACACAAGAAATTGCCATGCAAAAGATGGAAGTAAGTATAAACCTATTCAAATCATTTTTTAATTTCTTTGAAAAATGGATATTATTGTAATGTGTCTGGTGTTCTTTAAGGATCTTAGAAAAAGAAAATTATAATTCTCTGCCTATCCCCACACAAAACTAACATGTTTTGGAGTGATTCATAATAACTCCTAAATGATGATTATATGATATTGATTTTATTTATTTATTTTTAAACTGATAAGACTACTAGTAGAGATAAGGCTCTCCGCTGAACGCTACAGAAATCGGCTCTTAAACCATCCTAATGAGCTAGCATGCAAACTGAACAACATTAGATACAATAAACGGCTGAAGCGACACGACATTCAGAGTCTAAATTGTAGACATTGAGAAAGGCAGCAACCACTGGGGAGCGCCTTTGACCGGACATATCCCCCACCTAATCCGCTAAAAGTCTAAAGACTGATCGCAGATATAATGACAAAACAAAAAAAAAAAAAAAACTGATAAGACTGAAAATGTTTTTAGTTATTTTCTTAATTTTCAAAAGTTTTTTGATAGCACACGTGATGTTTTACCTACAGTTAGGCTACGGTTAAGGCTAAGGTTTTAAAATGTTTTAACATTTGGTCGCTTATCTATCTTAAGAAACACAAATTAAAAAGGATTATGTGTAAGTTACCAGTATACTTATTTTGAAATCAAAATCAAAAATTATCTATTGAAACTTTGCCTTCAAAGAAGGCTCTTTTTCACGTTGAAAACTAATTATTTAATCATAATATATTATGCCTCAAAGCTACAAACTACTAGCATTTCGGAAAGAGTACTGCTGAGAAGAAATGCCGAAAGAAACTCATGAAACAGTCTTAGTCGCCTTACATGCCAGAGGGGCTATTTATTAACTTTATACATACACTAGATTGTGTACAGTGAAAAATAAAATAAAAGAAACAAATATCACTATCACTACATAGTATAAAACAAAGTCGCTTTCTCTGTCCCTATGTCCCTTTGTATGCTTAAATCTTTGAAACTACGCAACGGATTTCGATGCGGTTTTTTTTAATAGATAGAGTGATTCAAGAGGAAGGTTTATATCCCGTGCGAAGCCGGGGCGGGTCGCTAGTAATATAATAAAACATGTTATGTTTGTGATTGGGTAACCACGATGAAATGGATAAGAACAAAAAAAAAAGAATTCGAATCAGATAAGCTGATAATGTTAAATTCAAGAAAGTGTTTTTATTTAATTCAATGAAATATCTGGAATTATGTTAATACTCTTTCAGCCACCTTACAATGGAGACCCAGCCCTTGTAATGAGATCACATGCATTTTTGGAAAGACATGGGTTTATCAACTATGGCATATATGATCGAATCACACCAATACCAAACCCTCCTAAAGGAAAACAAAGACCGAAAGTTATCATCATTGGTGCAGGTAAATTTTTAATTAAGTTCTATCTTAATACATATTACTTCTTCCTATCCGGTACGCTCTTGACAGAGCGGTCGTGATCGTTATGTAGCGTTATGGAGCACGGCAGTTGTAATGCGCTTCACGACGCCCCGCCACCGTTGTCTGTTTGAGGTCATCCTGCTGCACTCGTTTACTGAACCTCCAATGGCAGACTTGATCTGGTCAGTCAAACGGGTGGGTGACCTTCAGCGCGGTCTAGTGCCTTCTACCTTTCCTTGGACGACAAGGCGTTCTATGGATTGATTGTCACGTCGGGAAACATGACCAAAAAATGTGAGGATGCGAGATTGTACTATAGAAAACAGACGCTGCTTGATACCAAGTTCTTGAAGTATCGAGACATTCGTGCGAAACTCGGTCCACGAAACTCCAAGCATTCTTCCCCAGCACCACATCTCCAGAGCATCTATTTTCTGCCTTTCCACTTCTCGCAAGGTCCATGTTTCAGCTGCGTATAGAAATATGGGAAATATAAGCGTCCTCACGAGCCTGGTCTTCATGGCTTTGGTTATGTTTCTATTCCTCCATATTTTCCGCATCTTGTCCATCGCTGTTCTTGTGATTCCCATACGCCTTTTGATCTCGTCAATGCATCCGCCAGTATTTGAAATGAGAGCCCCAAGGTAGATATAGGATTGGACTATGTTGCAATTCGCAATTTGAGTCACTTCAGGCGAATTATTCATGGCTCGGTCGACAATCAGTACACATTACATATTACACAGATGTTTTAAGTCAGTATAATTTAAAGAGATTTTTATAGTTTACTAGCTGTGCCTCGGGGCTTCGCTCTAGTGGGAATTTCGGGATAAAAAGTACCCTATATGATATTCCCGGTATTTTTACCAAACCTGTGTACCAAATTTCATCAAAATCCGGCCAGTAGATTTTATGTGTAGTCTTCACAAACTCACATTCAAACTTTCGCATTTATAATTTATAATATAGAATTTATTTTAGGAATTAGAAATTTAATTATTTTAGGAATTTTATATACTTAGTATAGGGTCCTGTGAAAGATATCAGCATTAAAGAGTCATTTTAATAAGATCAATGTGACCAAAAAGTGGCTACTAATATTATGAAAGCTGAGAAGAAATTCTATAAATAAAAAGTCACAATTTAACAAAAGTTTGCTTTTTCCGATTTTTCCCACAAATTTTTATCTCTTTTGAATGGAATATTCTTTTGTCAAATTATCTCAATAAGTTGATGAATACCAAGTGTAAAACTTATCATATTTTTTCAGGTGTGTCAGGATTAGCTGCAGCTCGTCAACTACAGTCCTTTGGTTGTGAAGTTGTCATACTTGAAGGCAGGGATAGAGTTGGTGGCAGGGTTGTCACATATAGGAAAGGACCTTATGTTGCTGACCTAGGTAAAATTTATACCAATTTTGTTTCAAATGATTTGTTGATTCCATGTCATTAATATTAATAGATATTATGTAATGTACTAACAGTTGTATTTTGATGATAAAAACAAAAGTTATTACAAAAATATATATAAAATGCGCTACATTTTAAGACTTTTAGCAATAAGACTGTGAAAACACCATAAAATTTCATTCAGTAGTTTTTTCATGTTTTACATACAAACATACAGACAGACAGATAATGTAAAAAACAACATTTTGGCTTGTGCCAATACAAGCGAGAATG
The DNA here is from genome assembly GCA_018467065.1 of Ephestia elutella. Taxonomy (NCBI): domain Eukaryota; kingdom Metazoa; phylum Arthropoda; class Insecta; order Lepidoptera; family Pyralidae; genus Ephestia; species Ephestia elutella. Next base: position 10,488,843 of record CM031586.1, read on the forward strand.
TTGTTTTTTACAATATCTGTAATTAATATCCTTTAAAAAGCCCTCATACATATTTTTCTTAAATATCCCCTATGTACAGTCAATGACACGTAAACAATATATAACAAAGGAAGATTATGTGATAATGTATAGTTTATATGTTATTGCTTCACAGATAGATAATATAATCTGCTAACAGATGCAGTTTTAAAAAAGTTAATAAAAACAAAAGTTTTAGTAGATAATAGGTAATAATAATAATGGATCAATGCTTCCAGGTGCCATGGTGGTGACAGGGCTAGGTGGCAATCCTGTCACAACATTATCTGTGCAGATGAACATGGAACTCCATAAGATAAAGCAAAAGTGTCCACTGTACGAAGCGACAGGCAATCAAGTGCCCAAACACAAGGATGAAATGGTAAGGACGAAATGTTTCTATGCACTTAAGCCTCTAATACACTGGGCAACAAGGAGGGATTTTCCAAGACCCAAATAAAAAAAAATAGTTCCAGATGAATTCATAGGTGGCGCTTAGTAAAGGGCGAGACCATTCAAAAAGCAAAAATGCACGGTATTGGCATTAAAAAAAAAAACCTAATAAAAAAACATCTAAAAAGTATCAATATTGTGATTTGTGCAACTGTCAAACTGTTATGTGATTTTTTTCTGCCTCTGGCTGACAATAAAAAGCGCACAATATAGGTACAGCCATTATTACGACTCGGCTTTCAATAAAACGCCATCTGTTGAGACTTTTTTTACTGATTTTTTTTTCTTAATTTAGCTGTCAGAAAAATCGCTCATTGACGCGCAATATTCTATGCTATCTTACTCAATTCTACTGACTAAAGTGAAATAGCACATCGTGTTTCTCACTCATGTAAATTTATTGTACAGAGCGACAAAGAACGACATGTTGCATTGTTGCCTAGTGTATAGGAGGCTTTACACAGTCTGTACGTTTAAACGAGGGACATGTTTAATCCCACAAAAGTTCATGCTTCAAAACAACTTAAGAAAAATCAAACAATAAATACACATGTAAATAACTGAAAAAACTATTAGCACATAGGTGACTTTTCATCCCGAAATTCCTACGCGAGCGAAGCTCCGGGGCGCGGCTAGTTTATTTAGTAGAATCACAGGTAGAATTATGATTTTGACATATTTTTTTATTTTTTATTATAGATGGGTTTGCTCTTGACCACAATCTTGCCCGAGGACATAGATGAGGTCTACGATGTAGCGAGCTTACCCAGAAGCAGCCTATTCACTCTGGTTTATCCATTTATGACAAAACTTTTTTCACAACAGAACTTCTTTTTTGAAGAGATCCCTTAATGGGATAAGTCCGCCGTTGCCATTATTTCTGTTATCTAAATTGTATGTGTAATTGTATGTAATTTGTGCAATAAAGTTATTCCAAACCAAACATTTGGCTCCGATTTCCAGGTGGAGCGTGAATTCAACCGCCTGCTGGATGCTACGTCTTACTTATCGCACCAAGTCGACTTCAATTATTACAACGACACGCCAGTTTCCCTTGGCCAAGCGCTCGAGTGGGTTATAAAGTTGCAGCAGAAAAATGTTAAACATAAGCAGGTACAGTAATATTATATATGTTACTGTAAAGGCTCGAACTACGGTAAATCCTAAGATTTAAGAGCAAGTCTTAGGATTTACCGACATCAGTTGTTAAATGTAAGGATTTATGAAAATGGGATGATTTTTTGGGGCTTTTACAATTAGAATTTAGTACATGCTAGGTTTTACTACTGACTGCTGGTAAATGTTGGTTTTGGGAATAAAACAAAGAGTAATTCTTCCCTCAAATCTTTTCGGGTGGTCATAAAAAAAATAACCTGAACCTAACTTCTTTTCCGCCCTTAAAGTCTTTCCGGGACGGTCATAAAAAAAAAAACCTTTATATCTATTAGTCATTAACCGGGCCTTTAATGTTAATCCTGAGACTTACCAAGAGAATGGTGGTAAAAGTGCGAATCGCAAAATTGTTCGGGCTTTTACCATTAAGAGTTGGTAAATCTTAGGTTATACTCGAAAATCTTAAGATTCACCGTAGTTCGAGCTTTTACAGTAACATATACATCTCTCTCTCTTTAGTCGTATTTCCTCATGACTGAGGGTCGTGGTCATTATATGGAATGAAACACACACAACGACTCTCTTGGCAATTTTAATGGAGTGGTTTGCCATTGCCTTCTCCATTTCACACTCTAGCTGATAATCATCAACCAGAGTGCAGGTTTTTTCACGATGTTTTCCTTCACCGGAAGCAAGTGGTGGTCGATGAAAACTAACTTGAGTCAGATTGGTATACAAACTCATGTAGCCCGGGCAGGATTCGAACCTGGGTTTATGCATCCACAGGCGGGCGCCCTACCACTCTGCCACCACCGCTTCAAATATACATACATATTATAACGACTTTTTCCCTTCCCGTGGAGGTGGGCAAAGACTAGCGATTTCCACTTGCCTTCCTACGAGTATCTCTCTCGCTTTCTCTACACTCATCACTCTCTTTAAACATGCCCGCCAGTTAGGAGTGCATTACAGTAACATTAATATGTATGTATATAAGTTGAGAAGCTAGGTTCGCGCGCTCGGTAGGCAATAGTGGAGGTTAAGCAACTTTGGCAATGGTCGGTCACGGGATAGGTGACCAAAATTTATTATCTCGAGCTTCTTGCTTCGGAAGGTACAGTTTGGACCCGGTTGTATTGGCAGTAATTAAAACTTAAAAGCCACCAATCCGCAATGGACCCGCATGGTGGGTCATGGCCTATCCTCCTTATCCATCCATAAGGATGGGCAGTGTCCCAGCAGTGGAGACATTAAAATGGCTGATAATTATAATTTTTTATACTAATGGATGTGATTTAATATTATAAACACTTCATTTTTTTTTCAGATTCAACACCTTAAAGCTCTTATAACCCTCCAAGAGAAACTGAAAACAAATATAAATAAGTAAGTTTCAATGTCATTTATTTGAATAGAATTGGGTTGGGTATCAATTTTATAATTCTCGTAAAATTCAAGCAATGCTTTTTGCAGTTAAATAGTGACAAGTCCACCCCTAATGGGGTGAAATGTGTGAAAAACTAAATTCACACGGGTGAAGCTGAGGGCAAAAGCTAGTAAATCACACTATCACACTAACTTTATAAAGAACATGGGGTTGTAAGTTTGTATGTAGTAGTAATCATCGGAACTAGCTACTGAACTGATTTAAAAAATTCTTTCACCAACAGAAAGCTACATTATACCTGTGACATAGGCTGTGTGTGTGTAACTGTGTTTTTCTTTGTACAATTTGTGTAATTTTTGTTTCTAAGTATTGCTTACAGCGATAAGGCCGCTTTTTGCGCATCTTCCTCTCTTTTTTTTTAGTTTTAAGATACTTTATGTATCTGTACATTGTGATTACTTATGTATGTGCAAATAAAGTGTTATTGTTTTTGTTGTTTGCACCTCTCGAGCGAAGTCGGGGCGGGGCGTTAGTAAACAATATTTCACAAAACTAATAATTTTTTACAGAATGTCCGACGTCCAGGTACTTTTGAAGTCGATGAAGGCCGAAAAAGAGTCACTACTGTTAGAAAGAGAGAAAGGCACCGCCGCAGGAGACAGCAGCATTCTGCAGGAGTTCAACTTGCGGCGACTCAACCGGGAGATGACTCAGCTATGTAATGAGTATGAGTCGCTGTTGTCGCAGAATAAGACCATTGAGGACAAACTGTCGCAGCTCGAAACTAACCCGCCGAGGTGAGACTATATTGATGCATCCTAATCCTCTCTCTCAGCCTAAAGACGTCCACTGCTGGACAAAGGCCTCCCCCAAGGATTTTATCCGTGGGGGGTTTTGCCGTAATCGCCACGCTTGGCAGGCGGGTTGGCGATCGCAGTGTGATGGCATAGTACGCGGAAAGATGCTGCTGCCCATCCTCCGGTGTTTTTAATCCCTTAGTCGCCTCTTACGACACCCACGGGAAGAGATGGGTTGGTGCTATTCTAGGGCCACACCACAGGCCATATCCTAATCCTAACTAATCCGAACTAATATTATAAATGCGAAAGTGAGTTTGTTTGTATGCTTGTTTATTTGTTTGTTACCTCTTCAAGCTTTATGTACTGAACCAATGTTTCTGTTTGCATACACATAGTTAGAAGTACTGAGAAGGAGATAGGAGAGGCTTTTTTCCCGGGAAAGAGCATTGTTACCGTGGGAAATTCACGCGGGCGAAGCCGCGGGCAAAAGAGAGTAAATAATAAATATATACGGACAAATCACACAGATTGAGCTAGCCCCAAAGTAAGTTCGAGCCTTGTGTTGTGGGATGCTAACTCACCGATACTATATATATTTTTTAACAAATACATATTATAGATAAACATCCAAGACCCAGGTCAATTTGAAAAAGATAATTTCCCATCTTGACCCGATCGGGGATTGAACCCGGGACCCCCTGGCTCAGAGGCAAGGTCTTTACCACTGCGTGAAACACACACAATCACATAATAACGGTATTCTGCACAAACCAAAATGTTAAATGCTGTTCTTCATCATCATCATGAACTATTTTTAGTGTCCCCACTAATAGGGCACTGGCTTTCCTTATAGGTGGATAAAGAGGATGGGACATGATCCACCACGCAGCTGCGGATTGATGGGTTTTAACGACTTTAAATACAACCGGGACCAACAGCTTAACATGCCTAGAGCAGTGCAACAATAGGGGACCGGACAACTTTTTTTTTTGATGCTTCTTTGAAATACCTCACATTAATAGAATCATCCGTAAAAGAATCTCATCGATAACCAAAGTATTTTCCAAGACATAGCCAAAAATAATTCACATTTTCAAGCGATTTTTGGACGATACCAAAACGCCCCTAACTAAACGTACATTCATGTGACGTCACGCGTAGAAAATGGACTTTCCCTAAAAGTTTGAACTCGAATAAATTAGCTCTGGAGAATAAAGTCGTGCTGAAAAGTCGCAAAATGGGTTTAATTATATGTATTCTATCATAAAATTACATATTTTTAACAATTCTCATACCTAGGCCGGTCCCCTATTGACTATCAATCATCTCGAGTCGATATGGCAAAAATTAGATTTTTTTTGACTTTTTTATTTTTATTTGGTCACTTTCACCGCCTTATCGTTGGCTTCATTCAGGTCCTCCAAGGCACAGGAGGAAGGGCAGTTGGGGCAGGTTAAAAGATGAGCCATGGATTGACTATCTATAATTGCAAGCAACTGTCGTTTAGACCATGCAAGTTAATTATTCGTCAATTTAATTGTATGCAACTGGCAAGAAAGTTGCACCGTCTAAATGGGCCTTTATACACTATATCTGTGTGCACTCACACATGGAAAGCTCAGCTTAGGCCTCGACTAGGATTGTACTGAGCTCCTTACCCTCCGAGACTTTTCTTACATTTAGTAAATTTGGAATTTGATGCTAAATTAATGTTTTTTCCTAGCTCCGTGTACCTGTCAGTGCGCGACAGACAGATCCTGGACTGGCACTTCGCGAACTTGGAGTTCGCGAACGCGACGCCGCTCGGCAACCTCTCGCTCAAGCACTGGGACCAGGACGACGACTTCGAGTTCACCGGCAACCATCTCACAGGTAACGCTGCACTAACCTAATGTTACATAGACGTAGATTCAGTTCGCGAACGCGACGCCGCTCGGCAACCTCTCGCTCAAGCACTGGGACCAGGACGATGAGTTCGAGTTCACCGGCAACCATCTCACAGGTAACGCTGCACTAACCTAATGTTACATAGAGGTAGATTCAGTTCGCGAACGCGACGCCGCTCGGCAACCTCTCGCTCAAGCACTGGGACCAGGACGACGACTTCGAGTTCACCGGCAACCATCTCACAGGTTAGTTTTATTCGGACAAATCACACAGATTGAGTTATGGTGCTCCCACACTGGCAGTTATAAAATGTTATATAACATCTGTTGTCTCTGTTACACTTATGTTACAAAAGAGACAGCAAATGTTACAACTTATAACAAATCTATATATATAAAAGAACAAGGGTGTCTGATAAATCAACGCCCAGCCTAAACCATAAAAGCTATAAACTTGAAATTTGGACCGAAGTTTTATGTTAATATGTAGTGCTCAGATAAGAAAGGATTTTTCAAAATTAGACCCCTAAGGGGGTTAAAATTGGGGGCAAAGTTTGTATGAAAAAAAAATTAAATCTTTACTGATTTACTTGAAACTTGGCAAGAATGCTTCTCAACAAAAATAACCAATGGGGTGTTTCAGCGTTTTTTGAAATTCAACCTCTAAAGGGGTAAAAAAGGGGAGGTAAACTAATTTATCATCACAAAACCTAAACTATAAAAGCTATAAACGTGAAATTTGGTTAGTGTCTTCATTATACAATATACTGCCCACATATGAAAGGGTTGTTCACTATTTCAACCCTTACAGTCCGAAAAAAAGGGGTGAATTTGCGTACCATTAGACAAATCCCATTTGAAATTTCGCCATTCACAAGCAATGCATGTTAGCTTATCGGTAGAGGCCGCGGATTATTTTTTTAAGTACAGGGTTCGAATCCTGCGAGATGTGACTTTTTTTTTCTATTTTTTTTGCGTTTTGTATTAGTTTTTTAGAATTCTATATTTTTTTAAATATTTTAGTAAAGAAATATTTCAAGAAAGTAGCTGGAAGTAGCTGGATCGAATCCTGCCACTAACAATAATTTTCTGTTTTCGTTTTTTATTTCCTAGAAAGTTTCTAGAATTAATTATTTACTTTTTTTTTTAATTTTGAAAAGAAACGAATAAATTCATTTGAAAATTTATTTCCGGTCATCTACTGATTGTGCCAAGAAAAATATCCAATAGATGCATTTTCTGCTGACGTATAAAAATTTAAGTTTATGCAACATCTGATGAAGAACTCCAAGAGACCAGCTACTCTATAAAAAATGGAAATGGGGCCTTAGCAAAAGTCGTTCAACCTGATGAGCATTTTCTACTGACGTATAAATAGACAGGACACGGGATAGGATAAAGAGGGACTCGGGGTGGGAGTGGTGGTACACGGGAAATTGTAGATAACGAGCAGACGATGATCGTTTATTGAATTAAATATCACTTTTAATTCATTTTAACACCGCGACTGTACTACGAGTACCTAATATATTCCCGCGGGACACGGGATAACCAAATAGCTGAAATGTTGAGTACTGGAGTTTAGGTTACTACAGTTTGGAACACAAAAAGATTTTTCATCTAAGGAAACTCACGCGGGCGAAGCCGCGGGCAGCAGCTAGTATATTTATAGATAAACATCCAAGACCCAGGTCAATCTGAAAAAGATAATTTTCCATCTTGACCCGACCGGGGATCGAACCCGGGACCTCCGGTGTGGTTGCTACACATCGTCCCGGACAACAACATAAGCGCCCCTGGCGGTGTTTTATAACAAATTTATTATATTCTTAAGGTGAAAGCCAAGCTTTGGCTGTCCATACATTTTGTTCTACAGCAATGCTCTAAACTTCGTTAATGATTCTCATAATAAAATCGAATTTCCAATTCTTATGAAGTAATTGTGCTCTCATGTTGAATTTAACATAATAATGTATAATAATTTACGAGAAAAACGGCATTTAAAATACGACAAAAATTGAGATTCTTGTTGATGTGTGCGTAATATTTTGTGACATTTAGGGGCGACGTCTAGCAGATTTATTACAAACTACTGACTACTACTATTTATATAAAAGCACTTTGAGACCTAAATGCATGCTACCTCGATGTTGCTTGCCTTGACAGCGCCATCGGCTGTACGTGAAAAACAAAAGAAAATCATGAAATGCTAAAAAATTATAAAATAGCAAGTTTCAATATTAAATACAATTTAGGGTTCAATATACTTATTTTTATAAAAGTTTTTTTATGGTGAAATTTTAATTTGATTACTGGGACTTTTGGATATCAAGACAGGCTATCTAAATATGACATCTGGACATCACCTGTACATCTGGATGTGATGTCCTGGACTTTATGTCCTGCTGTCCAGGTTTTCGTATCCACATGACCAGACTCCCACGTCTTCAAATTTATATGTGCAGGTGATGTCCAGATGTCCAGGTCTTCAGCTCCACATTTTCAGGTCTTCATTTCCAGATGTTCAGGTGATCATCTCCTGAAGCTTTGGTCTTCATATTCAGCTGTCCAGCATTTCATATGCACATGACCAGACACCCAGGTCTTCACATCCAGATGTCAAGAGGTCATATTCAGATATCCCTGCCTTCATATTCAAAAGTCCCAGTTATTAAATTTAAATTTCACCATAAAAAAATCTTTCATAAAAATACGTACTGAACCCTAGATTTAATATATTATTACAAGCTTGCCATTACGTATATGACTGGACTGGAATATTTGTGCGAATTCATCTCAGGCATTCATCGATACGTTGTTGCCGATCTGTGCGAGGTGTAAGATGGCAACGTTGCTTTTTTTACCCAAAAAGATAATTCTTTATAATACTTTTACAATCATAAGTTTCGTCCTGAAACTTAAACAATTTAATTTTGAAAATACTTTTATCAAAAGACATTATAGTAGGTAGATATTATACACGTAGGTATTCATTTACAAAAAATAAACTATAGGAATATGTGCATACATTTATATTTAGTTTCAAAGAAAACAAATATTACTGATTAATTATTTTTTAGTTTGCATTTCACAACATGTTTTCTGAACGTCTAATTTAATCCTAGAACTTCTAGGGCACGAAGTATCGATACTTTGAATTATCGATAAAGTCGAGGTGGGCTCGACCTCCGTGATTTATATTAATTATTTTTTTCCGATTTTATTTAAATACATTTCATTGAAAGTGTGATTATGTATTGACCGTTGACAGTGCTGAATCTAATCGATCAGATTCGGATAAGTATTAACAAATTATCAATTAAAATGTAAATAAGGTACCTGTGTATTACTTTTTCACTTTATGCATAAAATACGCATTTATTATTTGCAGATTTATTTTTACACGACTGACCATAAAAGGAGTGTTATGTTTTCAGGGTTCATGTATGTATGTAAGTCTGTATGTAAGTTTCTTTATTCCACCATAAGTCCTGAATGGCTTAACAGATTTTGATGTGAGAGGTATTTTTAGATTCCTTGCATTCCTCCGAGTGACATAGGCTATATGACGTCATCATAAAAACAAAATGGCGGATTATATATGCGATAAATAGCAGACCAAAAAACAATAAAATTTGATCAATCTTATCTAGTGGGGTATCAAATTGAAGGGCTTTAAAAGGCGATTTGAAAAATGTATATTTCTTATATGTTTGTATATAGGTATACTTTTTGAGTAAAAACTTGTCAGTCGTGTTTTTTTATTTTTAATAATTAGCTTGTTGCATATTTAAAAACGATATTAATTTATATCAACAATAAAAGATATCGATATTCGTCGTGGTATCGATGTAAGTCTACACTATATACATATCTATCTACTAGCGTTGCAGGACTATCGATAGTATTGACACGTGTCAAATGTCAATACTGTGGCAGGAAATGCACAGCACAAGTGTTTCTTTATACACTAATTCTGTAATACAAAAACAAAAACTGTAACACAGGTTTGTCGTGATGAAGAATTTATCATCACCATCCATCATTCCAAGCTATGAAGGAGTCATCATGAATAATGACTGCAATATTTAACAATTTATGTTGGAAAGGAATAACTATACCTAATCTTTTGTTTTCTTTAATGAAAAAAGGTCGGAAAATAAATTTCCACTTCATTACTAAAAATAAAAGTCAACAATATGTACTATTTAGTTTTATTTAAAAAAATATATTCTAGTCATACAATTCAATAGAACATTATGACCATAACGTCTGCGGTGCTGCTTGAAAATGGATGTTCGAACTATTGCTAGATTTGCGTTGGGAATCTAAGAGGTGGTGAAATCCAAACTGCTGAAACTATTGGTAGATAGGTATTTAAATTACAGTTTCTTATTACTAATTATGATTTTGCACTACTGAACTAGTGCCTCTCCATTACTGAAGGTTGGCCGTCAGATTCGCAAACTCTTCTCTGTTCGTCGCTAAGCGAAACAGCTCCTCAATCGTGGTGACTCTGGTCCACTCACATATGTTTCTCAGCCATGATTTTTTGCGTCTTCCAACACATCTCTTGCCTTCTATTTTTCCCATAAGTTGAAGCAGCTGATATCTGTTGTGTCGCAAAACGGGTCCCAAACAAATTCAACTTTGCGCTTTTTGACAGTTTGCAACAAAAGTCTAGACACTGCAACGCGCTGGAGGACTTCTTCGTTGCTGAGTCCAATTGAAAACTTGAACTACATAGGTACCTATATTAATTCTCATAAATATATTTTTTTGCTTTCTTACAAAATATGACAATGACAAGAAGAAATTATAGGTTATTTTTCGCTCTTTGTATTTTTTAAATCTCTTTTTCTTTTTTCTTATGCTGCCAGCCAGTCCGATTGGCATTATTGTAGTTAGACACTCTTTTGAAATAAGTGCCATCTAGTAGCGTATTTTTAAATTTATAACAATGCTTTGCGCTATATTTAATGTCATTTTGAAAGCTCTCGTCGTAGTGTGAGTGAGTGTAGAGATACGAAGATTCATGGCAGATTCTATTCTAAAGCTTTTTTTTCATTATGTTGACTGAAATATAATCGTAGGCCATAAAATAAATAAAATAGTATGTTTACCGCTCGCCAATTCAAAATGTTTGCCTATAAGTACTGCAACAACGCAACAAAAAAAATAAAACGGAAAATGTTGCTATCAACGCCATCCAGCGGAAATTGTTTAATGAACAGCCCTTCGCTTTATCCTTAATGACATGATAAACACGTATATTTGCATATTATAGAATTTATTATTATTCAATCTATTTAAAGCGGATTTAGTGAAAACACGTCTTTTTCAAAATTTGTCATTTGCTAGGTTTTGAAATTGCACAGCCGATTTGTGCAATGCGCAACAGATTTATTAATCTTTTTTTAATCAGTTTATTTCTGACTGTGAAACGAAAAGAGCCATCAATAAGTTGATGTCGCCACGTCCAATTTTGGTCTAGCGCCGCCGTGTCGCCACTGTGGGAAGTTCCATTGATATTTACGTCTTTAATATATAGTGTTATTTTGTCTTGCTATTTATTTTAACTTTAATCACCAATGGTGTCACCTTTAGTTAAGACATAATGCAACAATAGTTTTCGCCTTTATCGCGTACTTACAATCACACCGTTTATTACTAAAACGTAGAATAATAAAAACGTATAAATTTTGCTTAGAACCGCTTTATGGCTTTTTGTTAAGCCTATAAAATTATCCCGGGACAACGGCTCAAAAGCATTCTTTCATCATTCAAACTATTGCCGTACGTGGGTAATAAAGTCCTGTTATTTTAATTACGTATTATGTGTTGGAAGTCTCGATACCATAACGTTGAACTACACCGCAGATTGTCAAAGCCGTGCAATAACTTCAATTAGCCCGCACAGGCGTTCGTTAACGGTTCCGAGCGTTTCCGCTGCGATCGATGCGCCATTGTACACCGACAAAAGATGCCGTAGAAGTACTAGCCTTAAAAGGATTGCTTCGCCTTTGACTCTTATTTGTTCCCGCTTAGTAGATGGGATTATAGCGAGCGGTTGATGGCGGACCCAATAAGGTTTTCGATGGATTTTTGGATTCGTTTTGGGTTAAGTAAGAGGAATGACGAGATTGCTTTTTGAGTATGTGGCGTTTGATGTAAGAAAATCAGTTTTTAGGCCTACCTTTATAGGCTTTGACTCTTCTCCATTTTACTTGACACTTATTTACTTGAATCGATGTTCTGACTTCTCCTTTAAAAACCTAAAATATTAAATTTATAAAATTGATTAAAGATACAAGATATATAAAATACATGACTGACATCTATTTTATTTTAGACTTCAAACTTTACATGATTTGTATATGAAATTAATGTTACTGAAAAAAAAGAAACAACCGTTCAAGCCCGTGGGTAAAGTTATTACATGAGTAAATAATTCTCGAAAAAAATTACGAGAATAAATTGTTGAGCATGTCAGCTGAGCCTCCAGGCAATTATATGATTTTACGTGAGAAATACAGCCCTCACGTGTGATGTAATCCAGTATTCGATATAACTGAGATATTTTCTTACTACTGCACCGCAATTCTACTCACTTGATTTTTTTTTTTGACGAGAGTATAATTTATTAATCCAGGTCATAAACTACAACTTTGTCGAATTATAGATGGATTTTTTATCAGTGTTTGGTTGTCAATGCAAGCCGATTCTGGATGGACATAACAAAATACATTCTATGATGCGATGCGAATACTTATGTATATGCTCCCGATATTTTGTCACATGCGTTAGTTTTCTTAGAGCCAGAAACTCATGAGATCATTCGTTTCGTTCAGTTCGCATTGGTCACATATTTAATACCACTTCACTAATAGGTACAGTTTCACACCAAAATTTAATGTCCCATAATATAAAAACTTTAAAACATACTCATATAATATTTTGTCCACTCCCTGCGTACCAATTGCGACTGCAAAGCGGGGTCTAAAAGCCCCCGTTGGTGCCTAAGGGCTTGCTCCGTTATGAAGGTGGAATTTTCGAGTTAGTGGCTGACTGTGATCTTTTGCAGGATGCCCCAAGCGGCGGTTCGTGTCAATAATTACTATCATTTTTCACCACAAGCCTCCAACACAAATTAAAGCGAACATAGATATGTCGTCGTTTCACTTGCTACATTTCAGACAGACACTGCGTGGAAATTATAGAGTACACGGTATTTTATTATTTGCCATTTAAAATAGTTAGTAGTCATTTATTTCTTTTGGAACATATTTTTAAATTCGAAGTCCAATTTATAGTATATATGTAGCTGAAAATTATAAGCAGATATTGAATTTAATAATTAAGGTTATATAACAAATACTACCTCTATAACGTCTTAAAAAGTTGTTTTTGTGTGCTACCATTATTTTGTGCCTCCCGTCCTCTACAGCCGATAAATTACTCACAGACTTCTGTGAATTGATATAATGAGCGTTGCAGAAACGAAGGGCTGCATTTAGCTACTTTACACGTGTAGAACCAACAATCGGATATAGTTCTTAACTTTGTGTAGGTCGATTACGTGGCATCTTTTAACTTAGGGCCTATATAATGTTAGTTAACCTTCGATATTTATAGCTTTTAATTGGTACAAATTCGTAAGTAAAATTGACTTGGCACTTAACTAACAGCTCTTTCAATAAGAAGAAAATACATGACGAGAGTCGAGAGTAATTGTAAGAATATTCGACAATTGCAACAGCAACTTTATTTGGATTCATAAAGTTCCGTGAAGGAGGAATTCAATAAAGACAGCATACAAATTAAGTATTATCATGCATTGTAATATTTTATGCAACTTAGCACCAAGTCTCCGTCGTCGGTTACATTTCTGCGTGCTCTTTTAGGTACAGCTACTTTAGTATCCCATAATGTATTAACAATTATAGCTATAAATAAACTACTGATCTCATTTATGACTTCACCAGTTATAAAAAGCGCAAAGGAACTATTGCTGGTTATTCAGTCCTAAGATATGTATCGCGACATGAACGGGACGCCTCTTTTGTGCCTCGCGCCGGGCAGTGCGTGCGTTGTCGGCCATATTTCTCACTGTTCGCCGTACGTGGGTAGTTGAAAAATGACATCTTGATTGTTGTACGTTATTCTACTCATGAGAATGTCGGGGAGTCGTTGCGCTCGCGTGCACCATTGTAACCCCCGAGCCGGACCTACAAATTGAACGATTGTTAACCACTCCGTGGAAACGCTATCGTGACTTGTCACTAGCATTATTATATTCACCGAGATTGTGAATGGAATTTGTACCACAAAAATCTAATATAAACGTTATTCACGCTAGATAATGTAACTTCTATTCATAAATAACCGGCGCACTGGGCATGCAATGATCAGATGTAACAATTATAAAATAACATCGGTACTGTCACGCAGAGTGGGAAAATATCCCATTAAACATTTCTTGTGATAATTATAATCACCATAAGTTATCGATACTAGGAGGTAGTCGTGTATCTTGAGAGTAACAAAAGCTCGAGCAAGATGAAATATAAGCTGTTTTGCTGTTTACCAACGACAAATGGCATTTGAAACAAGTCCCCGAGGTGGCATGGCGTCCGGGGTTCGGACTGCGGGCCCATGATTCAAAATATTCAATGCACAGAATAATACCTTGGTGCGTTGTGGAAATCCTTGGGGGAGGCCTTTGACCAGCAGTGGACATCTTTCGGCTGAGAGAGAGAGAGAGAGAGAGAGATGCAGACATCGACGAATGAGGGCAATTTATTAATAAGTATTAGGGCATAATTAATAGTTAATTTCTGTTTCACCTCAAGTTTGTTATTGTTTTTTTTAATGCGCATTCGAATGGTAAATGTCTGGCCCATCGTACCAAATCTGATTCTTTTTTGTCGGGCCTTTTTCTAATGGGTAAGTCCAATGAGACGACCAGCAACGCTCCTTTATCTTTGCTGTATAATGCACGATATGATCGCTGATAGAAGTTTATAATAACGCATATTATATCGTTACAGGATCCCAAAACGTCGCTTATATTCTTACTCAGATGGCTTCTCATACTCAGAAGTGTCGCATCTGTTTGTCCTTCATTTGTGTCAATGATGCTAGGCGGCAGGCGGCTCGCGGCAACAAGTTTTTGATAGCAATGCGTGGCGTGAGGCAATAATGAATGTGATACAGCCACGGCCTTCCTCATTTATCACCAGCGCTATGAATAAAATATCTCGATTCTCGACGCACTGCCTTTTGGATAGCGTCTGGTCGTGCCCGAACGCTTGCAGCTCACGATCACAATCGCAGTCTAGTATAGTTTAGCTCTAAAGACATTCACGCCTCAACCGCTTTGTTCGCCTCGGAATGGCCAAGGCAGAAATAGTGGATACATTTTTTATGTTTTCATGGTCTGGTTCAATTTGTCGTTTATACTTTCTAACAAGACGGTGTTGAAATAAATTTCTTCCAACTGTCGTCGTGACTTCCACGACTTCTCCGTCTATTGACTGGGAGTGGAATTATGTTGTGTATCTTCATGGTTAGATATGTTTGTTTTAGATATTTTGAAACAATATGTTCTTGAAGTAATACTAGTATTCCAGATTTTACTCTACCCATGTAGGTACCAAATTTCATCGTCCAACATTTTGAAATAGCTACACATCCTAACAAACATATATCTTAACATTCTCACAAACTTTTACGTTTATAATATTAGTAGGATAGAATAGTAGGATTAACACACGATTTTTCAAATACCCACAAGATACTTTGTTTTTTTGCCAAGTTGCAAGGCATAGTGTCGACATGGTGCTTGTCTCTTGACTCACGAGGACATCAATCGCGGTAGTGGCGTCGCTAGCGGAGGCGTCGGGGGCGTGGATGAATAAGCAATGAGCCGACGAATGGCTCTATTAACCCGCCATTGTTTCTCGCGATCGACTTGAGACTTGCGCAAGAGCATTCGTTCGCGTCCCTCGGCTTTCACTCCCAGTGACGTCACGGCCCGCGACCTAAATGCCTTTAGTGCTAGGTATAATCTAATTTGCATTAGAGGCTTAGAGTCTTAAAGAGCGCGGTATTCGAAAATCGGCAATCTTAGGCAATTAACATTACAATGTTGCGCCTCCTACTCGATTACTGGTGGAATGATTCTCTGTTTTATAGTCTTGTTACGTGAGAGGTCGTTCAGATATATCTATGGGTTAATTGTAAAGCAAGGTTCGTGGTAATGTCCATCTTAAGGAATCCATTTGTCGAAGAAGTTCAAAGAAAATAAAGCAGGCGAACCATGTCGCTTGTCATTGCTAAAATTGTCGTCCAAGCTTTGTTGTTGTTGCAATAAATATAAGCAGAAGTGGTTCATCGCGATAGGTGTGCAAGTCTAGGTTTCCGCAACGCGTCAGAATCAGGATTTATGTGGTGCGATGTTACCGCGGGCCTGCGTCTAATTGACAAGCGCTCGGAAGCGATTGCGCGGCATACAAAAATAATAAGAGCATAGAAGAACATACATACATAGAATCACGTCTTTATCCCTTACGGGGTAGACAGAGCTAAGAGTCGTGAGACTCGAAGGCCACGCTTAGCTGAATAGTGAGCTTTCTGATGGAATGGAGATTCAGATATAGTGACAGGTTGCTAGCCCATCGCCTATGAGTGGAGGAATCGAAGAACAGAAGCTTGTTATTCGGGAATCGAATAAAACTGATCCTAGCTGGTTTTTAGCTAATTGTTCATTGCATTAAAATAAAAGTTTTATCCATGTTACATTTTTATTTTTTTATATGGCAAAAAATAAGCTACTATCTTTGTTGGAAATTGCTCAATTGAAGTATTAAAATGTGCCGGTGAGAGATAGAAGTCTCAAATAGCATTTATTTTTATCATATGCTCTACATATTTAAAAGCATATTTTTGACCGAGCGAGCGAAGCGAGCGAGGGCTATAATTCAAGTTTGGGCGAAAACAACATTGTTTGTATGTATGTATGTATGTTTGTTCCGCAATAACTCTCGAACCGTTGAATTAATTTCGATGATATTAAGAATACGTGTAGCAAATATCCATAGAATTTTTAAGTTCGTTGTGCAACAAAATCGGTTCATCCGTTTTTGAGATATTTTAAAATAATAATCGCGAGGTTTATGTTCCCGGCGAACAACTAGTTATCAATAAGCTGAATAGTGATTCAGCTAAGTGTGACATTCGAGTCTCACGACTCTTGGCTCTATCTGCCCCGTAAGGGATAAAGACGTGATAATGTATCTGTATATGCTCTACTATAACGATACATATTAATAAATATTTAAACTGAGATATTATATGAGGGAGGGATTAGAACAGGAAAGTAAATACTGTTTGGAGCAGTTTACGTTCAGCATTAAGGATCACATAAATCGAGAATATCATCACAGGACTATTGATATTTCGCGTTTAGTTGTCTTTGTGTTGATACCATGTTATTGACCGAGCGAGCGAAGCGAGCGAGGTCTATAATTCAAGTTGGGGCAAAAACAACATTGTATGTATGTAAGTATGTATGTAAGTATGAATGTAAGTATGTATGTATGTATGTTTGTTCCGCGATAACTCTCGAACCGTTGAATTTATTTCGATTATATTAAGAATACGTGTAGCAACTATCCATAGAATTTTTAAGTTCGTTGCGCAACAAAATCGGTTCAGCCGTTTTTGAGGTATTTTTAAATAATAATCGCGAGGTCTAAGTTCGCGGCGAACAATTAGTAATAGTGTCGTATGCGTGTTGTTTCTGTAGTTTCATTACTTTGAAGCGTCACCTACCTAACAAGTAGGTGCGCTTCACTAAACTCCGCTATGAAAACGACAAATGCAAACTACAATTAATATTGATTTGGCATTGCTAGACTCCAGAAGAGGGAATGAATTTGGAAATTAATAATCAATATAATTTTCTTTAAAAAAAATGGATTATTTATAACACCACATAAATATACAAGCTAATTATTAAAAATAAAAAACACGACTGACTAGTTTTTACTCAAAAAGTACATACAAACATATAAGTTATATACATTTTTGAAATCGCCTTTTAAAGCCCTTCAATTTGATACCCCACTCGATAAGATTGATCAAATTTTATTTTTTTGGTCTGCTATTTATCGCATATATAATCCGCCATTTTGTTTTTATGGTGACGTCATATAGCCTATGTCACTCGGGGGAATGCAAGGAATCTAAAAATACCTCTCACATCAAAATCTGTTAAGCCGTTTAGGACTTATGGTGGAATAAAGAAACTTACATACATACATACATACATACATGAACCCTGAAAACATAACACTCCTTTTTTGGTCAGTCGTGTAAAAAAGGGAAGGGCGCTAGGGAAGGGAAGGAAAATATGAGGCTGTGTTTTGACTAAGGCGTATAATTTGTAAAGTCAGGGTTTGTAGAGTTAATGCGCGTAGAGTTAGAAGCTTGGCTCTACATGAGATCTGATATTTTTTTGACAGTGAAAATGCTTTTTGTTTTTTTGAAATAACTTTATAGCACAAGTCACATAATACAACACATACAATTTACATAACAGAAAATCCGTTCCAGTTGTTCTCTTGTGAGTGTAAATTTTAGTTTTAGTCATAAACGATTATGCGCTGGAAAAGCTGCGCTGTTATTTATATTATATTTTTTTTACTTTTTTTTTTGAATTTCTAGTTTATTTCTTATTTGAACTGGAAAATATCACGTTTATGTAAGTATAAGTAAAAAAAGTAATTTATGTACAAACAATTATTAGTAGTACTAAGTATTTTATGTCATGGTAAATAGGACTGTTCTACCTCGTTAAATGTTACACCGTAGGGTTAGCACGTAGTCACAAGGGAGGCGATACCTGTCGCATTGGTTATATTCGGCTCGTATTCAGTAGATCATAAATCGGTTTGTATTTCGACAGGACATATTCCATGTTGACAATAACATCCGAGGCGGAGTCACAGGTGAACGTATAGCAAACAATGTACTGACGACCTGGCCGTATTCTGTTGATTTTGTTGTCTATACTCCAGATGACACAGGAAACAGAAGGCTAACTCATATTTACTTCCTTCATATTAAGTGAAACTCGTTATTCTACCGTCGGATTAAGTCGCCCTAAATAAAATACAGATAATATAAGAAGCCTTAATTATATAAGATAAGAGATGTACTTAGATGTTCAATAGTGAAAAAGCTTTTCATCATCGTCAATGCTCTACTAGCTGTATGAAAGTCAAATGTATTTACTTTATTTTTGGATTTTTGTGCATCTCAGATGCAATTAGTACTACATTAATTTCTATACGGGAGTACTTTGTATTTACTTTGTTTATAAACGTATGTATTTAGTCTATTTGCGTAACTTCGATATTTTGTGACACAGCTTAATACTCTATAGAGCTCTTTGTGTAGATTGGCGCACTTGCAACAGATGTAACCTAACAATGCAGCTCGATACAAATTGGAATAATTTTATAATGTAGCTACCGCAAATAGAAATCGGCACGTCGCAACGAGATACTCACAGGGATAACTTGTTTTTGATAATTGCTTTAATCTCGTTTGTACAGCATGCGGCCCTCTGGGCAACCCGCTTGCTGTAATATAATTTGCATCGTGTACAGTAGTTTTATTACCAACAATTGGCCATTATCGAAGCGCATTTGCACGTTCAGCCGTCGTACTGCTTAAAATATTGTTTCTTACCGGTTGTTTTGCGATCATTTTTGTTCATAGTCCCGTTTGCAAAGCAGTCAAATGTCAGATACTGCATGGTTAGATGATTTATACTAGATTTAAATCTCATTGACATCCAAATTGTGTTTGCACGCCCACTCGATCAGCATTCTTCAAAACAAACCCGATTTCAAAGCAAATTTCGAAGTGACACCGGACGAAGACGAATCTGAATTAAACTTAATCATATTCATTCAAATTTTGATTATTCCACGTTAGTTCGAATTGAGGCTCCGCTTTAACTTTCCTTTCATTGTAAAAGTTGTAATCCTCTTTGTGAACCCTAATTGAATTCACTGTTATGCTAATACTCTGATTTCCCATCTTATTTCGTTAATAGAGGTCTGTGGTAAACCAATTAAAGGGAACGTTTGTGGATTACTCAACTTTCGGTACACGGATAGTTTGTGGGCTTTGCCTATGCCTACACGGGAAATTAAACGTTTATCTAATCCTTTATGGAAATAGTCTGTTGAATTGCCTATTGTCATCAAAACGGGATATAATTAAACCGAGTTGGGAATGTATGATATATTCCGTTTAATATACGTCGTATACTATATGTGGTGAAGTGCGGTCGAAGCTTGAAGACGTTTTGGGGTAGTGCATGTGTCCCTTTATTGCGCGTTTGCTAGAACTATCTAGCGTGCAGATGTATTTTCGGTATTTTTTTATTATTCGAGTATATTTACAAAATATTTTTAATATTACTTTTATTATTTTGTTGTAGGAGTAGTGTACGAAATATATCTTGGTCCTACATTAATCTCGATCCAAAATAAGATTAGGACCCTAACCTTCTTTTGGGTTGGTACCCAACTAGAGAGACAATCATTCTTTTATTACGGTTGTTCCACTACGAATTGAGTATCGTCGGTTCCGTATCGTTAAATGATTTAAATTACAATGTTCGTTCCTATTTGATTTTTATTAGACTGTTCCACATACTTAATAATTTCGATGTCGACATATATATAGGTCCACAGGTATAACTTCAGGCTTGTGGCCTACCTTATGCTGAACTGGCTGCGACTCTGAGCTACGCTCCCGTGGGACCAGTATATTAAATACCCTATGTGCTAATCTAGGTTTTATTCTACCCATGTAGCAAATTTCATCAAAAACCTTAGCGTAGATTTTGCGTTATCAAACATCCACACACACATCCAAACTTTTACGCATTTATAAAATAGTATGACAGATTGCATCTTTATGGCATATTTTTTTATGTACTTCTGGAAACCCTACGTGTGGTTTCACATACAGTATGCTATGTGTAGTTTCTTTAATTTGCGATGTCTGCGAAGGCTTAGCATTCCTCCGGTGGATTCAGTCGCCCCTAATGGTGGCGTATTGCGGTTTTATTAACGTTGTTGCCTTCTGTACTACATTCCCCAACATCTTGGGTTGCATCTTTGAGAATATTTATTGCTTGAGTTGTAATATATAGTGTTTGGAATGCTTCCATATGAAATACTGTTCTCAGTATAACTTTATTGTTTATTAATATGTATCTGTATTGTACCACATTTGACGTTTACTATTTCAAAATAAATTAAAGTAGTTAATTGGAAAAGGAAGCTTGTAAACTGGAACTTTGGCTTTTATGAGAGTCTTATTTATTTGTCTCGTCAATATTAAAATGCGGTAAAGTTGTTGGTCTTGAATCAGTGACACGAAAATTCTTGTACGATTGTGGAAACTTGCATTTATAATTCTTAGAGCTCACGAATACTTTTTGCTTTTTCTTTCATTTTCTGTTTGTTTCCCTTGAAATTTACATATACAGAATTACTTCTATACCCCTTATGGGGTAGACAGAGGGGGGGGGGGGAGGTCCTTGGCTCTGTCTTGAATGAAAATTAGAACTTATTAATATAAAAATTAAAAAAAAAAACTAGGAGTAAAATAGCACAATGCGTTTATATATTTTTGGGGCTAGAAATCGTTCTGCCGTCTCATTCAGTAAACGCCAGGCTTAATTTGTGGTCTGCAATGCAGCTGAATTGCAGCCATTCCCGCTTCACTGTCGCGTTAAACAAAATAAAAACTTCATTAGACCAATGCCGGCACAGCACTTGCTATTTGTTTTAGCAATACATACAAGAACGTGGAGGCTTTTAGGAGATTCCAATGGTTTTATTCGAGTTAGGCTTGTTCAAGGGAGCGTGGCAGGGCTGTCTCGCGGTTGGCACTGTGCACCAACCGCAACTTTAATTTCCCTAGCCTAGAACCATCTTTTTTCAGACTGTTTTTGTCCAATCTGTAACAACGAAAACGAATTCGTCACAAAAAGGAAATGGCTGCCTATATGTTTATGTCAGATACCATTATTAATTTTACAGTGAGTTTATTATTGACTGTGAATTTTATTTCGCACTCTCTCTCTCTCTCAGCCTAAAGACGTCCACTGCTGGACAAAGGCCTCCCCCAAGGATTTCGCACTACTGTTATTTAAAGCATTAAAATCAATTTGAGATGGATTTATGTATGTATATGTTACATATGTTTATGTAAGGTTGTAGCAAATGTATTGGCATTAGACTGCATAATCAATTTGTCGGTATTCTGAAATCTATTGGTGAATTTGAATGCCGCCGCATACAGCCAGTGAAAACGTTTCAATCCGTCAAACGATTCCGATGCATCGGCACACACAGCTAGATTTTGAGCCGTGTTCACAGTCCGTCCGCTGAAACGGCCCAGATGTCGGCTGTTGCAAAATGAAAACAAGTTAGCGCTTCGCCTGGCGCTCCCTTTTTTGTCGTGCCGCCTGTGGAAAGCCATTTATCAACTTTTTATGGAAACGCTTGTTTTAATTTATGCTTACACTAACTTCAGCGCCACTATCTCGACCTCATTTGCAAGCATGGCTTTGTGGCGGTTTATGCGGGACACGGTGCGAGTTCTTTCCTGTTTATAACATGGCACTTAACGCCGTTGCATCATGTCGCACTAATGTTTATGATTATTTGCATTCTGACAAACGACGATGCGTTTGTTTCGTTTGAATATTTTGCATTTTGATATTGCAGGTTATATCACCCTTTTATTACTGCGTTGTGACGCTACAGCTAATTAAAATTTTGAAGCATATGCTTATAATGATAAACTCGCACTTGTGTAGGTACCTATATTGCTGTGTGTAAAGTGAGGGTCAAAGTTATTTAAAAGTTTAACTGTATCATCGACTCAAGGAATTAACAAAGAATGCAGAAATCACCGTTTTTCTCAGACCTGGCCCGCATTATAAGACATTTGTAAGTCAATGTTATCGCAAATGACTAATTTTAATTTACTTATGTACGGGCGAGTTAAGAGTCCGTTTGGCGGCACGTTTTAAAGGTTCGCCTGGTGCAATTACATCAGATACTTGTCTGAATGTGCATCTGATAAGATCAAAAATAATTCGAAAAGCTACTTTTAATTAAATATACGGTGTTTTTTGCTTCAAACTCGCATGGTTCCGATAATATCTCACGGGAACAGCAAAAAGAGTGATTAATTTTATGCACTAATTAGGCGTCATTTTAAATGTTTGATTAGAAATGCAACGTCTGTAAAATGAGTCTTGTTCGATCGCAATAAAAGCAAAATTGGAATTGAGATTAAAGTGGAAAAGCACAGGTGCCGGCGAGACAGGGAGTTAGTTCGCAGTTCTCACCGAGGCTGCAACTTGATGGGACCCCGCAAACCGCTCGCCACAGGACAAATTTCGCTTATATTAACTTTTTGCTCGGAGTAAATTTCTCTTCAACTGCGCGGCCACTGCACTTGAAGTGGCAAAGTTTTAATATCGTCCTCGAGTTGTGGATATCGCGCCGTGTGTCGCCGCGGCAACATTACTTTTAATTATAGTTTCCGAACTTGCGGCACATTAGTGAAATTATTTCTACTTTTCACTTGCATGCATAATTCGTAAATAAGCGTAATGTTCCTTTTTAAGAGCATAAACAGTTGCAATTTTTTCTCATTCGTTTTTAATTACATTGATCCTCAACTAGAGCATAGACAGTCGTTTCATCGTATGCAACGTCATTCCACCGCGAGCTCCTAAAAGCGAGCACTTACCGCGTAATACCGGTAAAAGGTTCAGCGGTTCACCGTCCATTCTCTTCTTAATGTTTATTTAACCGAAATACTTCGACACTCATTAACCTGATTGGTGCTTAACGAAATGCAAGACTTAGTGTGATACAGTCAGTTGCTGATAATATCGCACGTTATTTTCACATCTCATTGGAGCGTTTCTGTACCCGTTTTTCCAGTTGCAGTACCAATATTTGATGCTCTTACGATAAACCCAGCTTTTTACGAGTTCGTGAAAATGGAGTGGGCTCCTATTACCACTGAGTCGTCATGGTCGGCGCCGCTGGAGTTATTAATATTAACTCGTTATCATTTTAGTGCCCTCATTATCCGATGAATATTTATACGGCTGTCAAAACACCTTTCATTTTTTAGTTTGATAACATGATTATAATTGTCACTTTTGAGATAATTTGATTTTTAATTAGGTTGGGAATTGTTTTTCTCACCTGTTCATGATAAAGGGCCACAATGGATATATCATTTACTACTGGTGTGGTGGTATCAAGTTAAAACTCATTTTTAAATATCTAGATATTCTATAGATTAGTTCGTAACATTGATGATGCGGATGCATGTATAAAATCCAGCACTTATTACAAAAATAATACACAATATCCATGCTCATAATATATATTATGCTACGCGGGTACATTATATTTCTTGAAAAAGGGGCGCGTGTGACATAAATCATGTCCGGAATAAGAAAAGCTATTATATTGAATCGAGACTTAAATTAGAAAGCAGTAAAATTCATATGATGGTATCTCATAAAATTGAAAGTATTTGTTATTATATTATTCCTACCGATTTAGACCAGATAACAAATATCTTGAGAAGTTTCAGTTTCAAAGTCAAAGTCAAATCATTTATTTTGTGAACATAGGTTTTCATAGAGAGGTGTTATGCCCCGCCATAAAGCATACAAAATTTAAAAAAGTCATTAATTTACAACGTCATAGATACACATTACAATATTATTCAGAAATTATGTAATTAAATGAATTGAAATTATCATTTAGGTATTCACTAACAGAATAATATGCTTTTTCAATCAGGTATGCTTTTTCTTTTTTTAGGTTTCTATAAACATTTCAAATTCCTGCATGTCGCGTTTATCTCTATATATAGTATAAAGTCGCTTTCTGCCTCTGTCTGTATGACCTCTTACCTTCTCCTGAACCACGCAATATATATTATATTTATTTATTCAAAAACAATAAACATTGTGTATGAATTCAATTACATTATTATATAATACTTACTACTATTAATTCAATAACTAATAGGATAACAATAAACATTACATTACATAAACAACAATACATTAAAACGAAATTAAAGAAAAAAGAAAATAAATAGAATAGTTTTTGATGATTTGATTTTCTCTGATTAACATCGAGATATTATGTACTAAGTAGTTGTATTTCGATGATGATAAGAGATTTGAGCGTGTCTCGGTTAAATTGTCTTTATTAAATTCCAGTTTTCAACGTATGCGATTTATTTAAAAGAATACTGGAATCTAATGAGGGCTCTCATTAAGGACCTTTTCCATTCTGCTCTATCGCACGTTGCGGTTTCCCGAGCTTTAGAATTGTGCAGCCTTCCGCCGGCGACCGCGCCACCCTCGGCCGCGGGCTACTGGCTTTTTGTGCTTTTACACCTCGCATAATGAGGTCTGCACACACTCAATCAGTCGCTATTAATAATACTATTTAACGGCATGAGATCCATATTCACCAATTATAACGATACTCATAATAATCTAGGGCGATCTGTAAGGCTCGTAGCAAGTTGAGATTTATAGTCTCTGCCTATTCCAACAGGATACAGGCGTGATACTTATGTATTGATACTTGAACGTTAATTCTATAAGTAGATAGGTAGATACGTAGTTAGTATGACGGTACTAACGTAGCTGCCATTAATTGCAGTAGTGCATAAATTAGAAACTTGATTGGAAATACCTACAGTACTTCCTTTTTCTATTTTGGAAACAAAATTTTTGTGACAGATTGGAGCTATTTTCAACCGACTTCCCAAAAAAGGAGGAGGTCATATGTTTCGATGTATGTATGTTTTTTTTTATGTATGTTCGCCGATTTCTACGCCTATAGTGGACTGATTTCCGAAATTATTGTTTTAATCGAAAGAGTTTATTCCCAAGTTGGTCCCATTTTAACCACGTCAGAATCTGTTCGGTAATTTTGAAGATACCTAACAAAATTTTCAAATTCAAACATTGGATTATAGAGCAAAAGCCCGCGACAGCATGCCCTTCCTTATTTTATGAAAACTCAAGATTCTCTATGCATGTCCCCAACACAGAAATAGCGATTAGCGACTATAAAAGTTGGATCATGATTGCTTAGGCAGATAATTTGTAGCAATCATATTTAAAGTGATAGCCCAATTTCCTCAAATTAAAAGTTTTTTTTTAAGATTTTATTTCGAATAATATGAGAAATCATGACATCCATTGCCAAGCAATTGGTGCAGAAACAAACCCCTGCCAGACATTGTAACTTTACTAAATTATAGTTATATTTGTTTTATTACAAAATCTGAATTTTATGTTACTTTGGGAGGCCCCAAGGGTGCTTTTTATACTTATAATCATCCTTGCTAGCCATATTACCTGCATAAGCAACTAAGATCCAAACTTCACACCTAGTCGCTAATAGTTTTAAACCGTATATACCACGCAGAGAAACATTCAGCATTTTTAAAATAAGGAGGGTTTGGTCGTCGCGGGCTTTCGGTCTATTTATGTGCCAAAAATAATAGACAATTTGACATGTTCTGACATTTCAAATCAAACTGACCTAAAAAGTTTCGAATTCTTAATTCTTTATTTTTGGCCAGAAGAAAAGTTTAAGTTTTTATTAAAGAAAATATGTGTAAAAGCACTAAAAATGATAAAATAAAACTTTTTTCCAAAAAAAAAATGAACCGACTTCTAACATAAAACTTAAAATCATGAAATAACAATATAGAAAAATGTATTGGCATGCTACCTACTGAATGAGGTGAAGTCGGTGCCGATAAAATTAAATAATCTAAATTTACATTAGAATCGTGTATGCATATATATATATATATATATATATATATATATGCATACACGACAACACTGCACTGGCAACTAACTTGAATTTATTAGATGAAGTGGATGGAAATGTACTTCCTTTTCTTCAATCAGAAGTAGCATATGCAATTGAATCACAAAAGAATGGAAAATCTCCCGGCCCTGACTGCATCAGAAACGAAACCATAAAATGTATTATGCCAGATAAGTTACTCGAAATCACTAAGCTCTTCAATGACTTATTGGAAACAGAATATATTCCATACCAATGGACTAAAAGCACAATTATCCTTCTACATAAAAAAGGTGACCGCAACAAAATCGAAAACTATAGACCTATCAGTCTCATGTCAAACTTATACAAGATATTTGCAAAGCTAATTCTGAATCGAATAACTAAGGTAATGGATGAACAACAACCGATGGAGCAAGCTGGTTTCAGAGCTGGTTACTCCACTATCGATCACATTCACGTTCTAAAGCAAATTATAGAAAAAAGTAGAGAATATGGAAAGCCATTGTATATTGCTTTTGTCGACTACAACAAAGCCTTCGACTCAATCAAACACGCATCACTTTGGGAATCACTTATAGAACAAGGTATTGAGAAAAAATACATACGAATTATTAAAGCAATTTATGCCAACAGCACAGCCCAAATTCAGCTTGAAGCTACAGGAGAAGAATTTCGCATACAGAGGGGTGTGCGACAGGGTGATCCTTTGTCCCCAAAACTTTTTGCAGCCGTTCTTGAGCACATATTCCGAGGGATTGACTGGTCTAATATTGGAATAAATATAAATGGGAAAAAGCTGAATCATCTGAGGTTTGCCGATGACTTGGCGCTTGTGTCGGATAATGCTTCAACACTGCAAACAATGCTCATTGAGCTAACACAGGCAAGTGCGACTGTCGGCCTAGCCATGAATAAATCCAAAACCAAGATCATGACAAA
Organism: Ephestia elutella; assembly: GCA_018467065.1. Classification (NCBI taxonomy): domain Eukaryota; kingdom Metazoa; phylum Arthropoda; class Insecta; order Lepidoptera; family Pyralidae; genus Ephestia; species Ephestia elutella. The sequence continues at coordinate 10,516,423 of CM031586.1, forward strand.
CAGAGAAGAGGTGACTATCACAATCGACAAAGAACCAATAGAATATGTGAGGGAATACAGCTATTTGGGTCAGATAATCTCATTTGCAGACCAGAGTGAGTTGGAAATATCCAGACGTGTGGCAAGTGCATGGAACAGATACTGGTCTCTAAAGGAAATTATGAAGAATAAAGATTTTCCAATCAAAGGTAAGAAGAAGATATTCAACACTTGCATCTTGCCATGTCTGACATATGGCTGTCAAACCTGGGCTTTGACACAGAATCATTTCCGGAAGCTGAGAACGTGCCAGAGAGGTATGGAGCGTAGCATGTTGGGATACACGGTCAGAGACAGGAAAAGAGCTGAGGACATAAGATTACAGACTGGAGTTGATGATGTAATAGAGAAAATTAAACAACTCAAGTGGCGCTGGACAGGGCATATGACAAGAGAAAGCAGAAATAAGTGGACTAAAATAGTCACAGAATGGTGGCCCCGTGATGGTAAAAGAAGGAGAGGAAGGCAAATAAAAAGATGGGAAGATGACATTAAAAGCACGGGAGGGCCGCTATGGAGAAGAAAGGCAAATAACAGAGCAGAATGGAAGATGCTGGAAGAGGCCTATGTGTCCCATGACACGCTGGTGGCAAACACCAGCAGCATGGCTTAATAATAATAATATATATATATATATAAAATGCCTAGCTAAACAATTACATAACACCCTTACTCCTGCACTTGGCACCGACTTCACCTCATTCAGTAGGTAGCATGCCAATACATTTTTCTATATTGTTATTTCATGATTTTAAGTTTTATGTTGGAAGTCGGTTCATTTTTTTTTGGAAAAAAGTTTTATTAGATCAATGTTAATAAATAGAATGTTGTAAAATGAGAATGTTTTTTTTTATAACTATTTTACAAATAAAAAAATATCAATAAAAGCCAATGCCGTGTCGTATAGTCATCCCTGTACCCGTTAAAATAAAAGAAACTTAAAAATTGTTCTAGTTTATGTTATTATTGTAATAAAATAAAGAAAACTAGCATCATTACGATATAATGCTATAAAATGCACCGACGCTTATTTGCAGTTATGTTAATGTGTTAACGCAGTTGTATGAAATGAGTACTTGAATTTTATATGTAAAAACATATTAAAAGCAGTAAACTTTTTAAGCACTCTGGCGAGCGTATGTCATAAATACGCCCAACCGTAACACTTTTATAGTGCTATTATCAATTCAAAGAAAAAAAAATCAAATGTTATTTCCATGTATCGTAAATGTACCACCGTTCGTACCCCGCACTTCTAAAATATGTAGCAATAAACGTGCTACGGATATGTTAGGATCCCTTTATTGTCCATAGTCCACGAGAAACAACTATGTTTATACCAAATCTCTGCCGTGCTATGAACCTTCATAAACATCTAAGGAATTTGTCGTCTTGTCGTCCCGCGCACGCAATTAGGCGCTATAAAATTCTCTGTGTTATTTTACGACTCTTAACCGCTGTAAATAATACGGTCAAGATTTTCAGTCATTAATCTCAGTTTCAAATCTCGATAATGTGTCTTGCTTTCATTGGTAACACATTTAGTTAATGAGTTCGGAGGGAACTCTTTGTCTAGCTGATAAAAGTTGTACGGTCTTACTTAAGACGTTAAAGGAGAAATAGAGGGGCATAGGGGTTGGAAGCAACGTGTAACCCATTTGTACTTGTTTATCAGGGAGATAAGTGTCTGTGAGTGTGCGCCGTCGTCCGGCGGCCGTCTCCACTCATAAGTTCGAAGGAAAGATAGCGTGCTCGGATTACTCCTTTAATTGCTTAACTATCTCCGCCGGGAGTGATTTACTGGCCTTATTGTAAACTAATTGATTAATTTCCGCATCATTTTCGATTCAATCTCTTTTGTCTGTAATCTGTTATACAATATTACATATATAGCCATATTATGTATTAAAAGTAACAATAAGAAAATGTTTTCGGAAAATATGAATCCATTCATCTATTGTATTATAATAAGGGTGTTGGGTGTAGGGCAACACGGGTTTCGACTTTAGATATAAAATCTGCGAAGAATGGTATAACTAGTGAGTGTAAGCGCATTATTGCAAAGCGTGTTGGGCGGGTGGTGGTAAGGAAGCGACGCTTCTCGAATGTACAATGCGCCCTAAGCTCTCGGGCGGTCGTATTCACAGTATAAGTGCTTTTCTAGTCGAAATGAGCACCGCTCTTTGAGCCTTATTTGGAAAAAGCGGCCCACTTTTCCTCTAAGGGAATTACCATACGAGGAATGGGTTGCGGCTTGCGGCGCGGGCAAGCGTTATAAAGATGGAGATTTCTGGAGTGCTAACATAAGACGATTTCCTTCAGTCACTTAAGTCGTCAAAGTTATTTCGGCTGTACATTTCAAGTACTTCTAGTTGATTTTTTCATCGCCATAAGTAACGTTACGGATAACGTGTTGAATATTTACGAAGACGCGTAGGATTTTTAGCTTTAATTCTAGAAATACATTATGTTTTGATATAATATGAATGAATACTTTACGACCATATTTTCTTTTTGGAAATATGTAAGTGTATATTTGCATAACAAGTTTAATTTTAGTAGATTTGCTTGACTAGTAACGACCTTTACCGTATAGAGCAAAAAAGGAAAAGAATACATACTTAGTCCACGCGACGAAAAACGTTTTAAAAATGATAAATATTTTTCTATAGCTTTTTGGACTGTAGTTGCAGTAGAAGTAAATGCACCAAGGTTTGGATACCCTGTTTCACCTGTCGCCATTAGTGTTCCTCGACATGTTGCAGACTTCAATTTAGTTGTAAACGTAGTTATTCATTGAAGAAATACCAGTCAATCAATGGCATTCACAATTTGTTTGAATTCCCTGCCGTCCTAATAGGTAATTGTTCAACGAATTAATTAAACCCGACGTTCCGTGCATAATGTGACTATTTCGCATACATTACACATGTTCGGATTAGTTAATGTGAATGTTCTGGTTGACAGTTAGAGCCGCCCCTCGATGCAAATCTCATTGTTTCAAATGCGTGCGGCCGCGCCCCGATGCGGCTGCGGGCTCCTACGCAGGGACAATCTTAGACTATGAATATTAACACGCCAGCGGTTCCTACTTACTACACGACCGTTCTGAGTAGATGAGTTTCTCTTTTTTTACACGACTGACCAAAAAAGGAGTGTTATGTTTTCAGGGTTCATGTATGTATGTATGTAATTTCTTTATTCCACCATAAGTCCTGAACGGCTTAACAGATTTTGATGTGAGAGGTATTGTTAGATTCCTTGCATTAGCCCGAATGACATAGGCTATGTAAGATGTCAGTCGTGTTTTTTATTTTTAAATAATTAGCTTGTTTATTCTTCTGATCAGAATTTCCCATGTGTTAGTGTTGCTATGTAGCTGTCGCGTGCTGCTTCACGCACTATCGTCATACATAATGATGTTATCGCTGTATTCAAGGATAAAAAAGATTTTTTATGTGATGACGAGTAGATATGGATGGGTAGATACCCATCCATATCTACTCGTAGCATAACATGAAATAACCATTACCATCAAACTTGCTAAGTTATTTCAACGCTAATATTTTTTTGGAAATTACACAAATTTCCAAATGTGGCATGAGCACAGAATTAATATAAGTACTACGTACAGAAAGGAAACTCCCTGCCCCTCCCGCAATATCGCACCCCCTGCACCTCCCGCACTTCTCCCCCGTTCTTGTGTGGTTGTGGGACGTTATGCTTTAGCCCAAAGAAAGGTATTTTCTTCTGAGGGAGACCAGTGTGCTTCTCATTTCCATGAAATTTCAATTTAGTATTCTTGTTGTCATATTTTCGATCACCTACTAAAGCATCTGATGTCAATCGCTGTGAACTTTTGTAATAATCCTTCAAATTATGGTTACAATATAATCAGGGCGTCAGCTCTTTGGCAATATATTATGCGATATCTGAGCAATCTATCTTAAGCACTCTATAAAGTTCATAAGTGATGATGTCTATCAGTAGTAGTATGGATACCTTAAATATTTTGGTACTGCATTTACTGATAGCATTATTTTGTCTACGTTCTCCCCTTGAAATTAATTTTTCGATACGATTACTAATCTCGACTGTTAGTTTTGAAGTTGAAAATATTGGAACTATGCAATAACATTGGTGCACAACCTATATTGATGTTGCAGAAAGCGCGAGTATGAAAGCTGTGACTATAACTTTTTGACTTGAATATTACATAGCCGTCAAAGTATTTGTTTCAGGTTTTAGTAATGTTACAGTGATCATCCTAATAATAATTGTCGCGTCGCGAGTAAGATTTCGTTGCGACTTTCGCTGTTATGCAATTCGTGATTGACGCGCTCGCGCAACTTTGCCCTATCGGCCTATTCAATAGAGCTCTTCCGTGATAAAAGATCGCCAGATTGAGATGTCACGATTGATGCTTATGTCACATTCGTGTGATGTAATTTTATCGCTTGGTTATATCTTAGAAGATATAGGTGACACTAATATCCTATTTATACTAGAAGTGCGGGAGGTAGAGTAGTAGAGTAGAATATCCTATTTATAACAATTTTCTAAAAACAGGTTGACGGGTATAACTCTGAATAATAAATTGGTCTAAAAATGTAGCCATCTTCACTAATCTGTCGTCTTTGAGATCTTGACATTAAATCACCATTTGCGTTTCCCTTTTTTTTATTATCTCTATGATAATAAAGCAAGAACAAACATAGCACGAGGTCCTCAATAAACCCTTTAGTTGACGATAAATATGAAAAAACCGGCCAAGTGCGTGTCGGACCACGCATAAAGTAGGGTTCCGTAGTAATTTTTGGCACCGCGCTGTTTTGCATTTCTTGCATCATCATCATCTCCCTAGCCTTTTCCCGTATCTTACGGGGTCGGCTATCTAAACCTGTTCTTTTGGAAAAAAAATAGATATATATTTTTACACGACTGACCAAAAAAGGAGTGTTATGTTTTCATGGTTCATGTATGTAAGTATGTATTTATGTAAGTTTCTTTATTCTACCATAAGTCCTGAACGACTGAACAGATTTTGAAATGAGAGGTATTGTTAGATTCCTTGCATTTCTCCGAGTGACATAGGTTTTGTGAGTTGTCAGTCGTGTTTTTTATTTTTTAATAATTAGCTTGTTATTTTATTTATAATTTCAAAAGTATTCATCACAGGATACCCGAAACAATTTTAAATAAGAGTTTCCGCGCCTGTTTCTTTACGTGAGTGATTTGAAGTTTATAGGTCCAAGACTTTAGAAATTACAGGGGGGGCACCGTGTAAACGACTTTGGCGGGCTATATCTCGTAAATGGTAAAGCTGATAAAAAAGTATTGTATGGAAACCCTACCTTATTTTCATAGTCCTTTTCAACGATACCCCACACAAGGGGGTGCACTCAAAAAATAATTCACCCCCCCTTTACATGTATGGGGAGGTACCCTTAAAAGGGGTAATTTTAATTTTTTGTATTTTTAAAAATGAGATCTATATGTGAAGTATCCTCGAACCAAGTTACATGCAAATCAGTCCATAAACGTAGAAGATATTCTGCTGTGACAGACTAGGACGGACGGACTGAACGATCTTATAAGGGTTCCTTGTCGGACTACGGAACCCTAAAAAACAACAGATCTTACCTGGTCAGTGGACAGTCTTTTTTAAAAAGAGATCTAATTGGACACAAGTGACCGTCGCCGTAATAAAATCAAGAAAAAACTGTCCTGTTTTAAATTAAGTTGTAAAATGTACCCTTGTCCGAACTGGGTCGATCATAAATCGGGACTCTAGTGGGGTCATAAGCGTCGAGCGGTTGTCTGTCCGAGGGACATACCGTTGGTGTATTATACGGTTATTAACACACAGACTTGTAAATTCTCTCACAAAACTACATCCGAGATCTTTATCTAGATAACATTCAACTTGCCGAGAAGTCGCGTCATTTTCTTTTAGGGTTCCGGAGACGAATGGCAAATGGTAATAATAGAATAGTTTAATTCACCTTTGTAAATATGAATACCCATGACAATAACTGAATACTATGATGACAATTAGCGAGACCTTGTCGGATTTAAACTAATTTAACCTTGTTTGATCTGTGACATCCGTCGAGGCCTATTGGATAAACAAGTTCGTAGATTATATATTGATGTACTATTATGTACTGTCAAAGTATCTAGTTAGCCTAAGTTTCAAATAAATATTCGGAACCAACCATCTAATAGCATGTGCCACAAGCACATGTTCGGTTTTTTTATATCTACCCATTTGCCATATTTACGAGTCATTTAAAAGTCTTTGTTTGCATAAAACAAGCCTTGTCGATCTGGTTTGATTATTTAAACTACCACAATTGAATGTTAAACTAGTTTCTCATTCGCTAGAAACGTGACAGCTTACATTCGAGATATTGTAGATTTATATCAAGATCTTTGACAAATTCTACCATTATCTTTTCCTAGTTGAGGCGGCCGAACATAATTGGGGTTATTAATAGTATTTATTATATACCTACAAACTGTTGTTTCTATGTTGATTTATGAGTATTTTAGAACTGTCGTAATTTGCTAAGAATTTTAAGGTGTGTTCAGATATGACATTTTTTGTTTTACGGCGCTTTACGCATTTTAGATATTTTTGTCTATTATACGAGTATGTTAATTAATAATAGTAATAAAGAAAATATGTATATTATTATCACATATGAAGAGTTTTTATATTTATTTTGGAAAAAGTGTCGACGCACACGTCCTGTTCGTTATGCAGAAGAAATGCGTTCGAATACTTACCAACACACGAAGTCCAGATAGCTGTAAACCATACTTCATCGAGAAAAAAGATACTAACGCTCCCGTGTTTATATATATTAGAAATAGCCACGTTTGTTAGGAAACATCACTATTTATTTATCCAAATAAAGGACACGCACGCAATCAACACACGACAGAAAAATAATTTAAAACAACCGGTATCAAACTTAAAAATGTTCTCAAAAAGTACTTATGTGATGTCAATTAAAATCACTACATAGTATAAAACAAAGTAGCTTTCTCTGTCCCTATGTCCCTTTGTATGCTTAAATCTCTGAAACTACGCAACGGATTTTGATGCGGTTTTTTTTAATAGATAGAGTGATTCAAGAGGAAGGTTTATATCCCGTGCGAAGCCGGGGCGGGTCGCTAGTATATAATAAAATCCAATCCAAACAAGACACTATCTTCATTAACAATTTAAAAACATTACTAATCTCAAAAGCATATTACTCTGTCGAAGAATTTTTAAATGACAAGATAACTTATGGTTGAAAATGTCTCAATCGCACGCCGAAAATAGAATAATTAAATTTGACCTCATTTGACTAATTTGACTGTAAATAATTAAAGATTTGATGAAATAATTTTAACTTTAAAGACATCGTTAGTAAAGTATCATTAGTATTTAATTTTGAATTTAATTTAATTTTGCTACACCCACACTGGGTACATGTTTAGCTGCACATTTTTTTTGTCATCTTTATGCTCATGTTTTGCAAATAAATGAATTATGAAAAAGTTATTACCGTTAAGTGGATCTAAACGAACTTGCTGAAAAGAATTTGGATTTAATAGAAGTTCCTTTTTTATCCGTACCTAGTCGTAAAGGTTAGTCTTATTCCTTGTGCAAATAAGCATAAACAGAGTAATTTCGCAGGATGTTACATTTCGTATTCTAATATTTCAGTGGCATTAGTGAAAACACCTACGCACCGCTAATGGCGGCAATAACTGTAGCGTAATCACATTACACAATTCTATTTATCTCGAGTACGTCGTAATGAAAATTTATTTGTCCGCAATTTTCATAAAGCACGCAGCTTGCGGCTGCATATCGAAATTTGTATCCATTTCCTCTGTTTACGCCAGTACGATCCTGTTGTTGTATCTATAAAGAATGTTGAACATATGTACTTATATGTCGTAAAAATGTTGATATGGAATCGCGAAAAATGTATATATCTAGAAACTATGTAGAATCAATTGTGCCAATTAACCAGATTGATATTGTTTTTGCAGAAAACCTCGTATTATTCATGAAAGTGAACAAAAGTAAAATGACAGTTTGATGTCTACTGAGCATAAATTTCGCCAGAGCGTCGACATGCGAAGAAGTAGAAGAAGCATAACTATTTCAGAATATTTGTTTAGTTATACCAAATGATACAATTTTTCCGATTTGTGTGTCTTCTTATGGTTCTAGAAACCCTACGGAAATAAAGCTTGTAACAAGATGAGACTTATTACGTATGTATTTAATGATAACGTACCTGCGTATCCTGTGTATTTGCATAATGGCAGGTAACACGCACGTGACGCGGAGATTTAGCCAGCGGCGTGTCGGTAGCTCCTATCGTCAAAACAACGAGACTTCAGAAATTGTGCTTTGTTCCTACCATGACCCACTGTTACCTATATTAAGTTTCCTTCTCTACGCTATTTTGGGTCATGGGTTACACCAGAGATCTAAGGCATATCATTAGGCTTATCATTCAAATGTAAAATGTTAGGGCGGTAACTATATTTATTAATTTACTTACTTTTATTAAAGAGCTGATCATAACATAATGGGTCTGACAAACGTTTTTTCTTTATATGCCAAAAAAATCTACAAAAAATTACGAGAAAAACGGTGTTTTTACTTTTTTCATATCTTAAAAAATGGCTGATATATTTACGATCAAAGTTCGTATTTCCGACTGTAGGTTTTTAAAAACGCGGGCAGGCGCTCACAAGCCGCTGACGTCATAACCTTGCTCACTCGCCAGACACGCTCCCGTTCGCGCGCCGCTGTGTAGTAAAAATTAAAATTATTAAGTTCTTTGTGGTAAAATGGGAAAAAGATACTGTATTGTGCCTTTATGTTCCAATTCAACAGTTAAAACACCAGATAAACTCTTTTTTTATGTGCCGGAGGACCCGAAAATGAGGAAAAAGTGGATGACAGCCATAAAAAGAGTCGATTCAATAGGGCCTAAAACTAAAGCGCACTGTTGTGAAGACCATTTCGATGAAGTATTTGTTAATAATAAGTTTATCCTTTACTTTCGATCGTTTAAATGGGTATACACTAGTCTATACCTATGTTGATAGCCCTGACGAAACTTTATTATTAATAGGTACGTAATAAATAAAAGATACAAGTGATTGCATACTGAAAGGCTCCGTAATTTTGATGATTATGAATCATTAGACTATATATATATATACTATTATTTATAAATTATTAAATATATTTATTATTAAATAGAAACATTAATAAATACGACTCTAGCCGTGTGGTGTCCGGCAGAGAAGAATAGGATCATTCCAAGTGCTCTCACTCAAGTTGATCAGCACTGATTTCTTAAAAACGTATTTTTATTTTAAAAAAATCGTTGATGTAAACAAAGGTAGGATATTGGATAAAATTTATCAAAAATATCTAGGCATAATACCTATTAACAAGTAGGTATTTGCCTACTTTAGAAAACTAATATATAGGTAGGTACGTAAATACCTACAAGTACTTCTATTCTGTATATGGTACGTAGTACTTATATTAATTCTGTGATATGGGTAAATAGTGGTATTTTATTTAAGTTTATACCTACTAGGTAATAAACACAAAATAATCATCAACAACCTCGAAATGTTGATTGGAGTACCTACCTAGGTAGGTACTGTATTTTTACCGGTCCCATAATAAACACAGCAAATGAAACTCTCATAGGTAGGTAGGTACTTTCAGTTAGGTTTGAACAAATACCTACCCAAGAATAGGTGTTACAACATACACACCTTTTTAACTTTATTCCTCGAATTTCGGCAGCCGTAAAATCCTGATTATTTATGAAATATTGTGCCACCATCAAACTATCCACTCTTGGCAGATTGTCTGATTGACCTTTAAGAAAACCTTCTTCCATTCTGCACAATTCACGTTTCACTTTAGTCACACACACACACTAGGGACGCAAACTTTATATTAATACTGTACTTATATTAATAAATTTCAAACAAAATGAAACAAGACGCGAGTAATTTAGTAGGGTCATCGAACCATACTGATAGCCGCCTGCTCGCCGACGGCGCGGTGAACAAGGGTGTGACGTCATCGCGTTATCGCCCGTAATTTCGGAAATTAAAAAAGGGCCTAAACTTCTCGTAGTTATAACTTCGGAAATACTGGATGTATTGAAGTGAAATAAAAACTATTGTAATGTACATGATCTACGCTCCAATTTTAGGTATATTTCATATTAATATTTTGACCCTTTTGTGTTCTCCATTCTCTGATGTTCTAGCATATAATTTATCTATGTTTATCTTCTTTCTTATAGAGTGTGAATGTGTGTGTGTGATAGATAACACTATTGTGACAAGATTTTTCTCAAGTCGCCTAAGGCTTCACAATTTTTGTTATTAAATGGTCAATTGTATGAAGCTTCGTGTTTGTAATATATTTAATTTGTGTCCTAGTTCTTGGATTAACCCCCAAGGGTGGTATTGTGCATGTTCATAATGGGTTCTGATGAGAATATCTTATTAACTCGGATAATAAGTACAGAAGAAATTATTTATATCTTTATACTGTTATTCACAGGAATACTAAAATTTTGTCTTATACTGAAGTTAAAAGTAATAAGGTGTCATTTCAAAATAACTAATCATGTTGATAAAGAACCTTTGGTGCTGGTACATAGTTGAATTCAGCATTACGTATTTACCTTTGCATATTACAAGACTGGACATGATATCATGTCCTCCCCTCATTGTCCAAGTGCCGGCGGCGGATCTGTAAGTTAAGATTTACAAAGCAATGCATTACAGTCACCTGACTCTGCTCGAGCTATCTCGTGTGTGCAACCTCCGAATATTAATAGCTCTAATATTTCTCTGAGTCTGCCGACCCGACGACACGAAACTTGCTTGACGCCTGGATTAATAATAGCGCGTATGTTTAAAGAATATATACGTGAGGTCTCGAAGCTCGGAGACGTCTAGTTCTAACTGATTGCAATCTCTGATGCAACTTTGTCCTCTCTAACTATTGCAATTATCACTATCATTGAGATTATCGCCGATTAAAATTATTCAATTACATTTTGTAATGTAATATTGTTCGAAATGATTGATTGTGGTTTACCAGATATAAAATGTACACTGTCATAACTTATTGGGGTTGCCAACCTTTGGTTATCGCCGATCAAGTGTAAAAAGGTCAGTTTAGTCATGATCTTGATGTATAAATCAAATATTAAGTATTTGGTTGCATTGAGAGCACTGTTTGATTTTACAAAACTATCATGATGGCCTTCATACTTGCGTTGGGACTTCTTTGATAACACTTTTGAAATCAATTTAGGGAAGAATTAGATTGTCAATTCACATGAAGTGTTCCTGTAACTTTGCATCAAAATCTGTTTAGAGATTTGCTTATTTGTTAGTTTTAAATTATGCCAATCTTGTTTTACAGTGTGGCTCATACTAAAGAAAGAGGAAGCCCGAGAGTATTGAGATTTTCACGGTATTTTGTTTCATCAGCGTTTTCTGATGCACCGAAAAAGCCAAAAAGAATTTGTTTTCGGTAATACAGTGGTATTTCGTCCTGCAAAATGAAGGCCGGTGGTCCGCCACCTGCTGGCGGGAAGCACGCGCCGAGTTCCCATCGATAAAATGAATACGAGTTAATTAACATTAACACAGAACACACGACGACTGATCCCGCGGACGATACAAAACCAGCTCGTTAACAATCTAATTCCCATAGTCTTTGATTTAAAGCAGTAGTATTACATACAATATTCGCTTTACTTACTGTAAATGTGACACTGCATAGATTTAAGATAAGGTTTTTCTTATTAGGCGCGGCTAGATGTATGAACGAACAATCCGATATTATTTCCCTTATATTGACGACTCGATATAGTATCGTGAATGATATTTTTTGTAGATTTGAATGAAACTAAATGTTTATATATCTAGCGTACAATGTATCTTCTTACAGTCTAGCTGCATAGCTAGACTGTAAGAAGATACATTGTACTCTGTTTACTACAATCGGGTTTAGCTTGTAATAAGTACTTCTAAAGCTTAAGAGTCACGAGACTCTTGTTCTATCTAGTTCTTGTTGTACTCTTGTTCTTGTTGTATCTAGGTGCTGCGTGTCAAAGACCTTTCTTTTTCCTATCTGTTCATATTTTATTCTGTTAGGCCTTCATGCCTTTTCATACGTATGTATAAACTATACTCTAATTACTGTTATCACAGACAAAAGATTTGCAGTCATAGTACAATGACATAGGTAATTTTCTGGCAGAAATGAGGGGTAAGTTAAACTGTAGTTAAACTGGACGAGCCGATAAACAGCCGATGGAGGCTGAAGGCGAATGATTTAATTATATAACTTATGCTGATGCTCGTTATCGATAGGTCGACGCACGGTACCGGATACAGGTACGTATTTGCCTCAAGGAAAATGTAAAAGTTTACTTCTAGACTATACCATGATTGATTTTTACACATGCGCCTATCTGCTACTTACAATGTTTTTGTTTGACTTTCTAAAATATGGGAACTATTTAAATGCGTTGCCTGATGTCAGATATTTTGATTGAGGCTTTATTTATGCATTCTTTAATAACGTATATGACATTTCTAAACCGTAGGTGTTGTACCATTAATAAATACATTGCCTCTCCTCTCAGTAAGTGATATTGTAATGATGTATTGTTTCAGGTAAGTGGGCGTGACGCTGCTTTAGCAACCAGCGATGAGACCACCGATACACTTTCGAGACGCGATGGAGCAATCTCACCTTTCGTGAGTTATGCGATTATTAAAACCTTTATAATAAAACCGATTCTCACAGAGCGATGTATGTTTGCCCTTTCAATAAATCGTAAGGTTATTCAACTTCGCTGTTGAACTGAAAATATTCAATCCCGGATGGTGTTTGTGCATGGCGATTTTTCAGTATCGTCTATTTACCCAGCCGCTAAATTTTCATCAGCAACAGGGGATCGCTCGGGGCAATATCGTCCGGAGCTGAATTATGTAAGCTCATGCTTTGATATGATAAGGCGAGGGAGCGATCGGAGCAGTGCTCTCATTGTGTTGGCCATAATCTTGCGTATCGCGTAGGACTCGTGTCGGAATGCGAGTTTATTTTAATATTTAATAACTCCCGGGCGGGCGCAGATAGCGTCTCCTCGGGGGCGATTCGCTGCTCGTTTCTCCTCTGTTATCGCCGTGCTTTTGTGTCACGCTTTCGCTCTTATTCCTTTTTGTTAATCAGGCCACAGATCAGCGTGCTGGCCGGTAATGGTTGCAAATCGTCTCGATGCCTCT
>CM031586.1:10529929-10579929 GCA_018467065.1 Ephestia elutella
GTCTCATCATATTCGGTTCCGCCAAGAAGTCAGGCAACCGATCCTGATATACGTTGTGATTGGTTAAATTATGCACCGCTAAACTCCTCTCCTCTTCACTTCTTGCATTGAATTAGAAAAACTGCGTCAGTGGAGATGGGCCGGCAAGTAAACTTAGTTGGCATATCTGAAGTAAGTGATAATAACTTAACTCATTTGGTAAGTTCTATTTAATTTTCGAAACATACATTTATTTTCTTCTATTTAGAAATCGAAATATTGTATTTGGAGGTAATCGATTATCATTATATCGATGAAAAGAGATAATAACATATTTTGAAAAATAGTGAGTAATTCTCTTTCGTATTCTACATTGGATTACAGTTACCAACTGTAATACTTTGTATTTGCTATATAAGCATAATGTACTTATTAGCTAATTATGCAATGTATTTGCTTTATATCCAAAAGGCCATAGATAACCCCATATGGGCTGGAGAGACCTTACTGGAACCGGCGACCGACACCATCTTCAGTGAGTGATCTTCACAACATGCACCCCCCCCCCCCCCTTCTCCTCCGAGTATCTCGAGGGAGCGCAAAAATAATATTGTATCCTTTCATTTACCATAATGTGGCGACCCCACATAAACGAGCATTACCCGTTACATGAGTAGGAGAAGTAAGGGAGAAGAAGAAGAATGTAGTCTTGCATACAGGATTTAGTTTTCGTTTTTAAAAACTTAAGCCGCAAAATACGGTTTGTTAGGTACTAATTTCCAAGAAAAACGGATAAGATATAACTCAAGTATACTTATTGGCGGCATTGCATCAGTAACTATTGATAGAATAGATGCATTAAATATTAGTCCCATTGTGGGTAGTTTGCCCGCATTCTTCAAATGCAAGGAACGAACGGTTCGTAAATTGTGACACAAAATTGCACAGATCTGCTATCTGATAAGGGAATATTAGTAGATCCCCGGCTGCTCCGCCCATGGCACGACGCTCCCATGACACTCCATTTAGGCCAAGATTTACTTACTGCATATCCTGTGACTTGTACTTCCATGCTAGTGACATGATGTGCAATAGTCGTAATAGTCGTAACAATACGAACCGTTTTGATTTTGACCTTCGTGTTAACCCGCAGTTAACCTCCCGGCTTATTTTGACGCCTAATGCTATTTTCCTTCGTGATACCCTCCGGGCCAGCGCATTTGCTATGCCTTCGTGATATCCCCCAGGATAGCTTCGAGGCTACAAATTTTATGCATCATGCTATTTTCCTTCGTGATACCCTCCAGGCTAGCGCATTTGCTTTGCCTTCGTGATATCCCCCAGGATAGCTTTGAGGCTGCAGTTTTTATGCATCGTGTTATTACCCTTCGTGATACCCTCCGGGCTAGCGCATTTGCTATGCCTTCGTGATATCCCCCAGGATAGCTTACGATGTGTCAACAGTAGCATCATCTCAGGAACAGCATCGCATGAACTGCATCACAGGAACAGCATCGCAGGAACAGCATCGCAGGAACGGCATCGCAGAAACAGCATCGCTGTGATAGCTTCGTTAAAACAGCTTCGCGTATTTCACTATCACTAAATTTGATTTAAAAATACTTATGTTTAAATAAACTAAAAAAATGATTATCAAAAAAATCAATCGTAAACGAATTCCATAGGAAATAAGCGTTGATGACTAACAGTCTGGGTTATATCGGATGATGGGTCGTTTGTTTTCTAACTACCCCCTACATCCTATGAAAAGTGTGATCGTCCTACACAATAAGAGTACTACCTGTGTTTAAAATTATATCGAAGAATGAAACGTACGAAGTATAATTCGATAATTTACAAGAGAGCGCGGTGCGCGGGCGCCTTCGGCTTGTAAATAAGATTCTTATGAAATTCGGCGGCAGCGATGGTATCGCCGGCACGCCATCCATCACCGCGCTAGTCACGCAACGGCGATACCCACTAATTATTTCTCCCTAACAGGCACAATTTGTCATTAATTATACTTCGTATGTTTCATTCTTCGATATAATTTTAAACACAGGTAGTACTCTTATTGTGTAGGACGATCACACTTTTCATAGGATGTAGGGGGTAGTTAGAAAACAAACGACCCATCATCCGATATAACCCAGACTGTTAGTCATCAACGCTCATTCTTTTATTGTGTGCGGGACGATACGTACGTCGTTATATTTCCTATGGAATTTGTTTACGATTGATTTTTTTGATAATCATTTTTTTAGTTTATTTAAACATAAGTATTTTTAAATCAAATTTAGTGATAGTGAAATACGCGAAGCTGTTTTAACGAACAGCGATGCTGTTTCTGCGATGCCGTTCCTGCGATGCTGTTCCTGCGATGCTGTTCCTGTGATGCAGTTCATGCGATGCAGTTCATGCGATGCTGTTCCTGAGATGATGCTACTGTTGACACATCGTAAGCTATCCTGGGGGATATCACGAAGGCATAGCAAATGCGCTAGCCCGGAGGGTATCACGAAGGTAAATAACACGATGCATAAAAACTGCAGCCTCAAAGCTATCCTGGGGGATATCACGAAGGCAAAGCAAATGCGCTAGCCTGGAGGGTATCACGAAGGAAAATAGCATGATGCATAAAATTTGTAGCCTCGAAGCTATCCTGGGGGATATCACGAAGGCATAGCAAATGCGCTGGCCCGGAGGGTATCACGAAGGAAAATAGCATTAAGCGTCAAAATAAGCCGGGAGGTTAACTGCGGGTTAACACGAAGGTCAAAATCAAAACGGTTCGTATTGTTACGACTATTACGACTATTGCACATCATGTCACTAGCATGGAAGTACAAGTCACAGGATATGCAGTAAGTAAATCTTGGCCTAAATGGAGTGTCATGGGAGCGTCGTGCCATGGGCGGAGCAGCCGGGATCTACTAATATTCCCTTATCGGATAGCAGATCTGTGCAATTTTGTGTCACAATTTACGAACCGTTCGTTCCTTGCATTTGAAGAATGCGGGCAAACTACCCACAATGGGACTAATATTTAATGCATCTATTCTATCAATAGTTACTGATGCAATGCCGCCAATAAGTATACTTGAGTTATATCTAATCCGTTTTTCTTGGAAATTAGTACCTAACAAACCGTATTTTGCGGCTTAAGTTTTTAAAAACGAAAACTAAATCCTGTATGCAAGACTACATTCTTCTTCTTCTGCCTTACTTCTCCTACTCATGTAACGGGTAACGCTCGTTTATGTGGGGTCGCCACATTATGGTAAATGAAAGGATACAATATTATTTTTGCGCTCCCTCGAGATACTCGGAGGAGAAGGGGGGGGGGGGGGTGCATGTTGTGAAGATCACTCACTGAAGATGGTGTCGGTCGCCGGTTCCAGTAAGGTCTCTCCAGCCCATATGGGGTTATCTATGGCCTTTTGGATATAAAGCAAATACATTGCATAATTAGCTAATAAGTGTTTATTTATTTATTTATTTATTTTTTTTATTTTTTATTTCATATAACAATTTACAATATAAGTGAACAGTGTACAATGTTTCATAAACCAGTTTTGGTACATTATGCTTATATAGCAAATACAAAGTATTACAGTTGGTAACTGTAATCCAATGTAAAATACGAAAGAGAATTACTCACTATTTTTCAAAATATGTTATTATCTCTTTTCATCGATATAATGATAATCGATTACCTCCAAATACAATATTTCGATTTCTAAATAGAAGAAAATAAATGTATGTTTCGAAAATAAAATAGAACTCACCAAATGAGTTAAGTTATTATCACTTACTTCAGATATGCCAACTAAGTTTACTTGCCGGCCCATCTCCACTGACGCAGTTTTTCTAATTCAATGCAAGAAGTGAAGAGGAAAGAAGTTTAGCGGTGCATAATTTAACCAATCACAACGTATATCAGGATCGGTTGCCTGACTGCTTGGCGGAACCGAATATGATGAGACAAATGTTTTTATACAAAACATCCAAGGTTAAGTCTAAGTGATATTTAGTAAATTGACTTGTTTTACTCACAAAGGTCAGCAAACTGTTATTTTGAAGACAGTTGCAATCCTCCAAATGTTAGATTCAACTGCAGCTTGAAGTAATGTATAGCATTTATTCTAAAATAACGTACCTATAAGTACACGTTTTTATTTGAAGATCTTGCTCCTGATTTATTTATTTTTTACTGTTTTATTCTTCTTTTTGGCGTGTCTATGCCGGTTTATTATATGTATTGATTAAACAATTGGATTTGATTGAAAATTGCAAACAATTGGGTCTGCACTATACCTTCCTATTATTATTTGAAAATAACTCGATTAATTAAAACATAAAAATCTTTACAGCACCTTATATTTCGCTTAAATTTATATTATTTAGTCACGCATCTTTGCAGACACTGCGATATTGGGATGATAAACCTGCAGTATCTAATGGATTAAGGACAATTTCACATGTCTATTTTAAGCCCGTCGAAGTAATGCTTTAACGTCAGCTGTTCAAATCAAAAATGTTTTGCTCACGATTCTGTGAATTGGGTAATATGTATAATTATATATACCTTGATAGGTAAACACTATATAGTTACCTAGGTTAATTCAATTTAAATATATAGTTATTAACTGTAATGAAAACAAAGAAAAGCAATGAATCTCATTGAATGAAATGGCAAGAGAAGACTAGTTGATTTATTTTTATATAAAAAATAATAATAATAATGCTTCCTTTGTTTGGCTACACAGCCCGCTTTAGTTGCTTATTATTTACTCTATTTATAGAAGAAAACGTAAAACAACATAAAAATAATACAAAATTATGGTAATTCTATTGGGTTTCACCATAACCAACATTAGTGATTGATGCATTTACATCACATACCGCAAATTTATAAACTGATGGAATCTGTTTAATTGCACTTTTTGTTTTGCCAAATAAGACGACTCTTGAATCTTACTAAATTCTCCTTGTGATAAAACTAAAAATGTTAAACTTTGCATAACCTTCTTGTAGAGATCGATAACTCAAGCAAGTTGTTTTAAGAACGATGATTCTTATAGGAGAAAAATCATAAAGTAAAGTGGTTTTGTGTCTTTTACATTATTATTTTATTAATAAATTTATTTTAGCAGATATACGCAGGACTGTACTTTAAATATCTTATAATTAAACATTTTAGTTTTCTTGAGCACTCATGGCTGTGGAAACTGAAATATATTTTACAATATCAGTTACGTTGTTTAAGATAAATTACAAAAATGGATATTATAAACCCAAATAAATAGAAAGTTTTCGTTCAATTCATACATATTTTATTTACTCGAGTAAATGTATAAAACGAAATAAGTCGATTCTTAAATTCAAAATCCGATCAAATATATATCTTATATTATACATATACATCATCACGCCTGTACCTATAGGGTCAGGCAGATAAACTTTCGTATAGAAACCGATCTACGAATCCACGTTGTAGCTATATCTAATTAAAACCCGCTAGCTCTGGGTTCATGATGTACTTGTGATGTACGTGTATTTTTTTTGTTCATACTGTTGATATAAGTATATCATTAAAATGATGATAATCAGCTATATTAAAGAACTTTTGTATAATATTAATCGCAAACATGTTTTGAATTGACTTGAATACATTCAAATGACAAAACCAAAAAATTAGAAATGAACCTACCGCTTGATTAATTAGGTAATTCCATGACTAAGGTCTTTGGAAGGTATCCTTAAAGTATTTCCTTTGTTTACATGTACCTACGTGTAAACATGACAACCTTAGTGTTATTTTAGTGGTCCTACTAAAAAAAAAAAAAAAAAAATCAAATTCTTGGTTCCATAAATTTTTACTCCAACATAGCGGTAGTCACTATGTTTTCTAAGAACTACTTATTTCATATATGAAATTCATATTATCTCATATCAATATCGTAATAAATAAAATATACATACTTTTACTTAAATGTAACGCTATGATCTGCTGCATAACTCAACAGCCGATTGTTGAAAAAAATTAATTCGTTCTTGTCTCACCTTTGTAAGGAAATTAATTTAAAGACATCGTTTATTGACATTCATTCACTATCTAGGCAACTAGAATTTTTGGATAACCATTTCAAGTTACCATGTTTTAATCGTACGGCTGTTGTTGTTATATACTATTGACACCTGTTCTCACAGGTGGTATTATTCTAATAAAGAAATTAAAAAGGTAATACATTTTACCGTCAGTTTAAGTTAAAAGTCTGGTGTAACGTAGAGATTTACCTGCAAGTAGTTTTATCAATCGATGAACGAATTGATAAAATTTAGGTAAATCAGCAGCAAATTATTGCCTTGTCAATCGTCATCTCATTGTTCACGCACGACAAGATTTTAAAACCTACAGGCTCGCGTCAATGTATTTTTACATTGCTACCAGTATCTAATATACTAGCTCAATAACTACGTTAATGACATAAGATATGTTTGCTATTTATATAATAGTTCTCAAAAAATATACTCAAATATAATTCAGTTAAATACCTACGTATTTTATTAACAGAGGACTTTGTTATATTGAATTAAAATTCAAGGAAAAATTCTGAAAAATCTTTGCTATAAAATCTTTTATTTTATGACATAAATTAATCATGTATACATACCTACATGGATTCATTTATTTAACTTGGGTACAAAATTTTCATCTCTAAACATCTACCTGTGTTTAAAATTATATCGAAGAATGAAACATACGAAGTATAATTGATGATTAAACGAACTTACCTGAAGTGAAGTTCTATCACAATTATACGAGTACGTTTCATTCGAAGATATAATAATTTCCCTCCCTTCCCGGCCCGGATCCCTTTGGAAAATTTTGTAGCTAGGTGCCCTAGGTATCTCTAAAGAATGAGCGTTGATGACTAACAGTCTGGGTTATATCGGATGATGGGTCGTTTGTTTTCTAACTACCCCCTACATCCTATGAAAAGTGTGATCGTCCTACACAATAAGAGTACTACCTGTGTTTAAAATTATATCTTCGAATGAAACGTACTCGTATAATTGTGATAGAACTTCACTTCAGGTAAGTTCGTTTAATCATCAATTGTAAAACATCACTGATAAAGAGACGTCAGTGTGATACGCCATCTCGCTAAATGAGCCGAATAAATCGTGTTAAACGACCCATCCTCAAAAACTGACTCTACATACAGAGTCGTAGTGTCAATGTCTAAGACTATGTATACGAGAGAGTATCATGTACCTATTTATGAGGTGAGAATGATCTTGCAGATGCAAAATCATGATTAAGAAAATCTTTGATAAATTTGTAGGTAAATTTCGCAATGGTGTAAAAGACATATTGTGAATTGTCACACGAGCATAACTTTTCGAATTACTCACAAGTATCAAGTTCGGCTCTCGTCGATCATCAAGTAGACTCTGATAATCTTCCAAGAGAACAGGTGCACTCTCATTTACGTGCTCCTCGTTATTAAAACTGACAAGCGGTCACAGCAACATTAGCGATCGCTCCGCTAGAAATGAATAAATTGAGATAAAAGGAAAGGTACGATTCCCCACTTCAATTACGACAACCCACACAATGATTAGACGTTTCACTAGGTGTGCTGCCCGATCACGGCTCGACTGAGTTATTAAGTGCTAGCTTTGTTATAAATATATTCAACATGACGTGGATTAATGGAATAAAATGCCTGGGCCTTTTTATATTTGATCGCCTTCTTTCCTTGTCAACATTCTAACTCCCGGATTAAGTGTAGTCGTTTATCTAAGCATTTACGTCTTACGGAGTTGCTCTTTTATGGGCTATTTCGTGGCGGCGCGCCGTAACGTTTTTATTTGGGCGTTTGGTCAACGTATGTGATAGAAGAGTTTATCCGAGACGAATTTTCTAGTTAAACAAATGACCGCTCAGATTGATGACTCGCAATTTGTCATCCTGCTGATGAGATCAACTTTCTATGACTTAGACATTCTTTGGTTTCACTTTTTATTTCCATAGTAAAAGGACGGGAGACCTAAACAAATATAAGTGTACAAATAAACAAATAAGAGGAACTACTAGTTCGTTATCTCGAGCAGAAGGGCGACCTTCAAGTGTGCTCGGCCTGAATACTGAGTAGCATAATAACAGAGACACTGGGAGGTAAATGTTGGACGGTTTTCGTATGCAAAAAGCGTTAAGTGTTAGCCGACGCGGTTGTACGGGCCGAACATTAAACAAGCGGCAGCGAGCTAAAATAGAAATGGGTTGTTTGAGTAGGGTTCTTTCGCGAACGCAATTGTACTCGAACGTGTCTTGTTAGCGAATGCGTTATGCAAATGTCGGCCACTGGTGCTAGGACGGAACCACTAGCGTTAGTTGAATGCCGCCGATGTCAATTCCCGTAATGGTTAAAAGATACGTTCAAGTGAAAGCACCCATTCTAGTGACATTTAAATTTGTTTCAAAGAATTCACATTTAAATGTATAACCGTGTAAAATGTAAACAAAATTTTAAACAAACATTGATATAGCTTTAAAGAACATAGTATTTTAAGATGTCTGTCAGACTTCACGGCCGTATCTGTGGTTTTTTTTCTTCAAACGAGTTCAACGCGCACTCGTACTGACGTCGAATGAAATTTATTGATCCTTAGCGCGAAACTCATTAAAGTGAGATTCAAAATTCTGTTTAAATGAATATATTATTGATATTTATGTGCCAAATATTTAAAGTTTGTTTAGCTTTGGAATAAGGCTAACGACTAACGATGGTTCTGTCTCATAAATTGATTGACTTTGAGGATTTTCTTACGAATATTAAATTAATATTTAAAATATTTGTGGATTTTTGTAGCATTAGAACTATCATTGCTGACTTAAACCAGCTAATACGTGTGCTAATAAACTTTTGATTGTCACGTATAAAACGAATGTTACGAAATAACGGAGATAAAATGAACATTTGACCCAGCTTACTAGATAGAGCACCATTTTGGTCTTAAGTTTGAGTTAATAAAATAATTTGGATATCTAGATTAACACAACCAACACAATAGTAGATATGACGTTTGCACATTATGCAAAATTACCTTACTATAGCTAAATAAGTCAGATATTTGTCTAAACATAGATTAATTTGTACAGATGACAAGCTAAATAGAGACGGACGCATACAAATGGAGAGCTGGTATAATGCTCATTGTTTACAACGCTTAGTCCGACATTCTGACTCATTCTGCTATTGTAATTTGTCTCCAGCCTATTGTCTTGTAAACACACCAGTATGAATATTAAAAATCAAAACATGCATTTATAAATGTTCTTTAGGAGTGTAAAATATTTTCACAAAAACATTTGGAACTTATGTTTTTGCAACTTATGAGAACAGGAGCTGCTGCTCATAGTTGCTAGTTGGTAAAAAATATTTCAAATAATATCAAAGAGATTCATTCCAGATTTTCAACGAGAACTACAAGAACATAGAGAGTTGCTGACGATTCGGACACACTGTCCTAACTGACACCTTTTAATGTTAATATTTTTTTCACTGACAATATTCGTACACCTCAAAGAAACATTGTTTTATACAGTCAGAAAAAAACTTGTAAAAAGCTGTATAAAAAAGTTAAATATATTGTATCCGAATCGTCAGCAACTCAACATAGAATTTAGCAATCAGAAAATTTGACGTGAATTACATAACATTCAATGCCTTCGGTGTTTGTGTGGAAATACGAAAACAAAGAAAAGCAACATCTTCGTGACATGAGGTTCCTGTTAGAAAATTTACACGCAATTTTACGCACAACAATAGTACACTATTCTCTTTACATATTGTATCTTCACATTATTTTGTTAACTAGTTCAGCAATCGTTACCTTACCATGAGAAAACGAAGAATTATTGGAGTATTTCATGATAATTAGTACCTGAAACAAAGCAAATATGAATCAGCCGAGCGGAACAAACTCGTTTTCGCATATATACTAAATATCGTTAAAAGATCCTAACAGTAATTCTACGAATATAATTGACAATTACTCTCAAAGTCTCAATCGAAACAATTGGTTTGATTTTATTATACTACATTCCATCAAACAGTTCAAAGACCGTAGAGGCGGTATTAATTGCGTCAATTTGAGGACGATTAAATGGGAGCGGCTAATATGACAAGGTTCACATTAGACTAAACTCCATTTATTCATAATTGTCCTATTATGTCAACAATCTTCACAGTACTTTTTGTTGTATTTTGTTGAAAATAAATCAAATATTAGTTCAAACCTAAACATTCTAAAGTAAAACATTTATTAACCACGAAAGTAATTTCCTAAAAAGTCTATTTTAATTTATATTGTTGTAAAATCATAAAAAGACATGGTAAGATTGTTTACATAATAGGACAATTATGAATAAATGGACTTTAGTGAGTCACTTTCCATCTACAAACAACATTATCATTATACATAGACTAGAGGATTTGTGTTACCAAAGTCGCTATTTTCAAAGAAACATATACATACAGTAACACGTCTTCACCCCTAACTCGGTAGACAGAGCCAAAGGACTCGAAAGCCACGTCTGGATTTATTGGTGGAATTGAGATTCAGATGTAGTGAAAAGTTACCCATGAGAAGAATCCCCGGAAGTCGATTCCCTTAATAGAATTTTGCAATCTACGCAAGTATTACGCAGGTGAAATATTCTATATCTTTTTTTTTTGTATGTCTTTTGCATTGTGATCAGAAAGAGTTACTACTTTTGGGAGAAAATATCCCGCTTATTATTAAATAGTTTTAGAAGCGCACAGAGTCAGCTTTATAACTACAGCACTCGCAAACTAGTGGCTAAGTAATTATTCGACACAAACTCACCCAGTCTCTCGACCAACTTGAACTGTGCGTTTTGGACAAGCAATCAGTCAATTCCGACAAGTACGTATACAATATACATCAATGATCCCCGACTACTCCTGTCAATACAATGAACGCTTTATATGGCGCTACCGACAGACCTAATAACCGTAATCAAATAGTTTCGTACAATTGGTTAGCTAATTTACTTTCAATTCGAGATAGTATTTTACGTAAATTTAAAAATACCTATGACTACGGATGAAAATATTGTAAAAAAAAAACCCCCGTCGACAAACCAAAGAATGTGGCCAAATCTTTTCCCAGTTTCAATTCGGTCCTTAATTTCCTCTCGGGGAGATTTTAAAAATCATTTTCGTGAAGTATGAAAGATCAGTCTTTATAGCATACCAACTAGACCAAGTAGTGGTAGAACGATTCAAAAGTTGAAAGGTAGAATAAGAATATCTGAAAGTAAGAAACACTATAACCCGACCGACACGAAGAGTTATCGGTATTGGTAGGACCAAAACGCGACAGGGGTCAGTTCAAACATGTGCTCATTATGCAGCCTTCGTACGACCCGTCCGCGCTGCCATCGGTAAACACACAGTCTGCGACATTTCATAAATCACTGATGTAAAGTGCGATGGAAAAGCATTTTCTTCTTCAATTCTTCTTAACATCTAAGCGAAATAAACCAACTGAGCTTTGTGCCTAGGTAGAAGAAGACGTGGTGGTGGCGTGGATATAGGGAGGCCTATACCCAGCAGTGGGTCACAGAGGACTGTTGATGATGATGAAGATAGGAAGACACTTAAAGGAAACAGGATATGATAAAGTCAAAATAAAATCATAAAATAAAAATCACTATAATTCTGAAAAGAAATATTTTTTTATACTAGCTAGACTACAACAGCTTTTCCAGCATATTTTTGCCATTTGCAAACTTGTTAAAGAAGAAGAAAAAGTATACATAGGTTTAGTCCTTGAAAATCCATGGATTTATCCATTTCCTCTTTAGTCTTCTATACATATTCATTTAATTTTCAACATTTACCCACTCAGTATAGGTTTTATTCTAAATATAACTAGTAGATTGTAATATGATTCTTTTGCAACTATTTGTGTCATAAAATTAATATGACCTTATAGTTAAAACCATAAAAACAGGCCTTAGAAATAGCAATTTTATAACAACACATAATAGTAATTATAATAGCAATATTATTTTTATTAGCACCTTAGCTTTAGCTAATTTTATTTAGATAAGAGATACCTGATTTTAAAATATCCAGTTTGAACTTCGCCTTTAGTCGCTATATAATAGCCCTTTAAAATTTCCTTTAAAACGAGCCTACGTCTTTTTAAAAGGCCGGCAACACTCCTGCGATAGCCCTGGTGTTGTGGTTGTCCATGTGCAGCGGTGATTACTTACCATCAGGTGACACGCTTGCTCGTTTGCCGCCCTATGTTATAAAAAAAAACCACTTTGCAATGAACATTGCAAGGAAACAAAACTAAAGTGTAATGGAAGCATATGCCGTATAGATTTAAAGCCTACATTATTTATCAACTCTATTATGTACAAAGAAGTAAAGTTACTTGGTTTAAAAAGTTCGTAACAAACACAGATTTTAGTGACAGATTCTATATCCTGATTAAATAGAGAATTTGTATCTACCAAAATCTCAATAGAACAAAAAATACTTTATGAAAGTATCGTATAGAAACATAAATATGTTACAAATGTACAAGGAAAAGATTTTGATTAAGACGATATTGGTAAGGACAATCGTACTGAATACGATGAACCAAGTGACCATCGAGGCTATAATTTTCACAATTCATTTATTATCAGGGCCAGCGCTCGCATGTCGGCTTACGGAGAGATTTGCGATGCAAAGCCCAATGTCAGAGCCGTACGGTTAACAGCACATGAACCAACCCAAAATTGCAAATTCGCTATTATTACCGCAGCATAGACCGATGCAGGGTAACTTGACCTGCAGTTAGCCGTATGTGTTATCATTGGCCACTCACATGAGATCACATTCCAAAAGTTTTTTCGGTGATTTCATTTAAAGTACTTACATTTAGAATGCTTTGTCATAAATTTTTTGTAGGTTTTGTAATTTTGAAAAGATGTGGCTACGCTTTTGAGCAACACGGACTTCCGTGAGTAGCTCAAAATTCTGCACCTATAAACGATGAATATCGAGTTCTCGAATTTTAAATTTTATGATGGAGTTCTATTTTAGAATAAATCACCTACCAAATACTGATACGTATGATTTCCATTTACCTTATCGGTCTCACAGCAAATGGGCGAACTGCAGTAGGCTGCCTATTTTAAAAACAGGTATTACTTCCTCTCTAGCCAAGTTGCTAATAAAATTAATATTACCTACTAATAATGTGTTGAAACCAGTTAGACAACGTAGAAGTGCTATTTCACGCTTAACTATGTTTGTTACACTTGTGTTTATGTCGTGTAATGAATAATATTAAAAATATGATACAGATGTGCGTGAACTTGGTGGTAGCAACATCATTATTTCGTGATCTTATTTCCCACTTTTATTAGGTTGCTGTACGCACTTCATACGGAATCGCGAAAAAAACATTAATAAAAAAAAAGGGTAGGGCAAGTAAAGTGAATGACAAAACATATATCTAGGACATAGACTAACCTCCCGGTAATGCAGCTAAAATCGAGTACCTATAAGCTGATCTAATAGATAGAGGTGTTCGTTATAGCAGACAGCATTTAATATAACTCGTTATAAAAATATAACGAATAGCGCTGCTATTCAAATAACACTGTAGTCTGCTATTGCTATATTCTGCTAACTGCTATATTCATCACACGAGCTGCGATCGCGAAATCACCCGCGAATCGCGGAATCTCGACCGCGATTTACTACTAGCATCGCTAGTTCACTACTCTATGCGCCATCTATCGGACGATATAAATAATAATGAAAAATTTAAAGTTTTCTTTTACTAATTAAATTCGTCAAAATTTAATGTTCCTAAATGGAAACAAACAACAATTCATTTAAATTCGTTTAAATTTTGCGTTTCATTGTACATGAATCCCAATTTTCAAAACAAGAAACAAGAGCGCAAGCGCGTCGCCTTTATTTAATGGAACAGAGACACACACGACAGCATTTATAGCAGTTATAGCAACAGCAGTTAACATAATAGGTTATGAAAATACAGCAAAAGCAGTATAACCGTTACAAAAATATAGCAGTTTGGAACACCTCTACTAATAGATCCTAAAAATCAAAAAGTCCTTAGCCCCAAAGTGTTATAAACTAAAGGACCAATCATTCTCACCCATAAAATATTTACGGATTCTCCAAAATCCGCATTGGTGACTGATCAGATTTGACACAGTGTTATATATAACACACTTCATAAAAAGAAGACTGAATTTATTCCCTCTTGCTTCGCTTAGCACCGTGCTCAGGTTTTCATAACGTTTTTAATGCGCTGTAATTGTTTGTGAATAAAAGAAGGCCGCTGAAAGGGTTCGACGGAACACGGGGCGCCCCTGTCAAAAGCCATCATTGTAATAGAGTTTTCTTTCTCGACCGCTGCTCGGTTATAAAAGCTAACTCCTTTTCAAAGAAAAGTAATGAGAATTTAACTTGGCGGAAAACGGTTGGCTACCCCGGAGCCGTTTCGTAAGCAGCGATGGAGGAAAAATATTTTTTACATTATGCGCTGTGCCCTTATAGCGTGGTGGCCCACAAAGGGGTCCGGTCGCGACGCTCTTGCCTCCTTCTTTATTACGAGCTTAATGCGAAATAGCAACGACTTTAATGCAACTTTATACCGCCAGGGGTACAACGCTCAAAGTAAATTATGCCTTGCGTCCTTAATTAACGTGTAGCTTAAAATGTCACGCCAATTACAATAATATAAAGAAGAATTATAAGTAATTGCTGATGTTTGTGAATAAAAAGAGAAAACTGTGTAGTCGGCCGTGTACTTTATTTACACCTTGTATCATTCTTGCTAGGACATCTATGAATATTTACTTATATGGTTATTTTGAAAAATCTGTGATATTAGCTTACGTTCTCTTTTTAGCTTTATTAATTGAATACTTAGTGTGTAAGTCTTTTTTATTGTGTATTAAAAACCTCTTAATTAAACAAATTGTAAAGAAAATTCCTTAAAAACTTTCATGAACGACACTATTAAGGTCATTATAAAGAAACTGACTCACTTCAATTCACACAACCAACATTGGCTTTTCTTTTTTAATATAGACATAATAAGCAGTCCATTTCCAGGCCGCGGCTAGACCTTTAACCCTGCGAACGCCATAAACGATAACAGTAATGTGGCCGCCAATGGTATTTCAAGGGAACGTGACTCTCATTGTCCAATTATATGGTTACGGTTAAATATTGGTTCGTAAACTCGTTGATAGACACGATGTGTCGGATATATATTGACAGTCACGGTCAGACGTGCCGAGGAAAATATATGAGTATTTGCACTCGGCCAGAGATTATAAAGCATGAATCTGGAATTTGGACGAAAGCCTCGACTTAGAGTGAATATGATATAAACCATGGGATAAACATTTTAGAATTTAATATTGAAAGCTTTGAAAAGGTCGTTAAAATGCTGTAAAATTAACTTGATCAACAGAGATTCTTAACGCGATGATCTTGCTGATTACTGGACCAATAAATACCTGTTAAAAATTAGCATACGTTCAATTTGAAATGTGTGAATACTAGAATTCCTAACGTAATTCTATTATGTATTCATGAAAATATTTCTCTGTCTCACATTGACTTACTGCAAATTGAGTTGAAATTCATCGACATTTTGCATACACACATCTCGCGAGCGGATACTTGAGCATGTTCAGTATTCAGAGTGCAACAGAGACGTGCATATATTGAGCGCATCAGATGGGCAAAAAGGCACAATCTCGAGATAGGATAACAAGATAACAAGCGTGGAGCGGCTAAGACGGATAAAAACAAGACATGGGCCTACGCGCGGACGTGTACCTTGTTTACTTAAACGAGGACCGCATTACCCACCGGCCGGGAGCTACTATGTCCATATCTATATATCTACCTTTGTTGCTAACCAATTGATTAACCATCACTGAGGAACCGAACCTTAGCCGGCACTGATTTAAAGGACGACTCGACTTTTGTGGAAGTTTTATTTCAGTTGATTGAAAACAGGATTTTTACTTAAATATAAACAGAACAGGTATACAATTATCATAATATTGTATACTAGCAGTCGCCCGCGGCTTCGCCCGCGTGAGTTTCGCTTAGATGAAAAATCTCTCTTGGAGATTTTCATCAGATGTTCCAGATCTTCAATTTATATACGTCAGCAGAAAATGCTCATAAGGTTGAACGACTTTTAATAAGGCGCCATTTCCATATATGTTATAATGTAGCTGGTCTCTTGCAGTTCTTCATCAGATGTTCCAGATCTTCAATTTTTATACGTCATCAGAAAATGCTCATCAGGTTGAACGACTTTTGTTAAGGCACCATTTCCATATTTCTTATAGTTTAGCTGTTCTGTTAAGGTTCTTCATCAGGTGTTCCAGTTTTCAAAATAAATTATAGCCTATATGTTGCCCAGGCTTAATAGCTATACAACAAAAAAAGTTTCATTCAAATCCGTCCAGTAATTTTTGCGTGAAACGCGTACATACATACAGACAGACAGACAGACAGACAAGAAATTCCAAAAAATTTTTTTTGCTTTCTATTATTCTTTTTAAGTGTCCCTCTATCCATTTCAGTCAAAAATACTAAATGTACAGACAAAATATTTTTACTGTTTTATTATATGTATAGATGTAAAATTGTAAGTATATTCCAAGAGCCCGTTAACACTGCTTGGTATGTGAGACGCGACATAGAGACACTCATCACGTAAATATCTAACACGATTTGCATTTTGTTAAACAACGATTAATTGTTCGAGCACGTATTTAAATAACGACGACGGCTTTAAAAATGTACTGTTCACTGCCACAACACAGTTAAATATTCAATGGCAAAAGAAACTGCAGAATTTTCGATTCACGTGCGTCCATATATTTGCGGAAACAAAAATCATTTTGAAAATATTCTGTATTTGGTATACGAAGCCTGAATTTTCACTGCCGATTTAAATTTTAATCTTAAAATTTATTTTAAACGTTTTCATACTAAAAAAAGTATAAGCTAAAGAAAATCGTAAATAGTTGTTCAGACACTATGAATTAAAATTAATGGGTTTTATTATACACTAGCGGCCCGTCCCGGCTTCGCTCGGGTGGACAATATATTTATTTTTAGGGTTCCGTACCTCAAAAGGCAAAAACGGAACCCTTATAAGCAGAGATCAGATATTCCAGTACATATTTACCTAAACTTCGAGGAGCACGTAACATGAGTGGATAATACCACCTTTAATACATTTTTAACACCGGCGGCATTTAAAAATCATGAATTGTTATTAAATTTTATAGAAATAATATAAATTTAGTTACAAATTATTGATTGAACCATATTATTCTACTTTTGAGAGTTCCGTACAAAAATTGTGTCAAATTAAAATGTACTTCAAGTAAATAAAATAAAAATAAAAACTAAATATCTTTATTCAATTCAGTTATTTGAAAGATATCGAATTTTTATTTTTATTTTTATTTTTTAGAGGTGGTATTATCCACTCATGTTACGAACTCCTCAAAGTTTAGGTAATTATATATGCACTGGAATATCCGATCTCTGCTTAAAAGATCACTTTGTTGTCCGTCTGTCTGTCAAACTTTTTTTTCTTAGGAACGCTTAAAGGTATACCTTTAATTGAATTAATATCGAATACTCGGATCTACGATCACTTTGAGCAAAAAATCAGGAGTTATTATCGTAAATATTGCGATTTTTTGCATATTTTGCGATTTTAGACTGCAATCAAAACCTATAGGGTACTTCCCTTTGACCTAAAATTATGAAATTTGACAGAAACCAAGGTACTTACAGTACTTGTAAAGGAATAAATCTAAATGTTCTAAATATATTGTTGGAAGTTAAAAAAAAAGTGTTACAAACCCATTTTTGCGCTCGATGCAGTATGAATAATGTATAGAATTAAGTTTGTTTTTGAAACTTGATTTGCGTCTACGGAACCCTCGGTGCGCGAGTTTGAATCGCACTTGGCCGGTTTTTAGGGTTCCGTACCTCAAAAGTCAAAAACGGAACCCTTATAAGATCACTTTGTTGTCCGTCTGTCCGTCAAACGTTTTTTTTCTTAGGACGCTTAAAGGTACCTATCAATATGAAATTAATATCGCATACTCGGATACATGGTCTCTTTCAGCAAAAAAATAATCAAAATTGTTCGTCAACGCGATCAAGAGATATTAGGTACCATAAATGAAGCGAAATTTCGTATATTTTGCGATTTCAGGCAGCAATCAAACCCTACGGGGTACTTCCCGTTGACCTAAAATTATGAAATTTGGCAAAAAGCAAGATCTAACAGTACATACACTGTAAATATGTTGTTGGAAGTTTAAAAAAAAGTGTTACAAACTTATGCGCGCTATTGCGCTCGATGCAGTACGATTCATAGGAATCAAACTCCAAAGATAAGTTTGATTTTTGAAATTAGTAGGTCTTTTAGTGAGAGCTATAACGTGAGATGCTTTTCGTGTACGGAACCCTCAGTGCGCGAGTTTGACCCGCACTTGGCCGGTTTTTTTAATGATATTTACGTTAATACCTACCTCCTACTAAAATAAATACTGATAAAAACATACGAAAACGCGCCCGCTCAGAGATAGGTACCTATACCGCGCCTTGCCTTCGCTAGGTGGTTTCGCGGCGCGTTGCTGGTATTTAGATCTCGTAGTATTTCGGAAACTATTGATCCAAATTACATGCAGTAAAAAGCAAATATTAAGTATATTAAGTACTTGTGATGATGGACTTGTTTAATTTGATAAGGATTAATATGTTCTGGTTAATATCACCAGTTAAAAAACACGTAACGATTTTAATTATTTTTAAAACATAAAAGTAGTTATTGTGGCTGAAATATAAAAGCTAGATATATGCTATCGCGGACTTTTTTGTAGACCTATTATAGATACACAATTCCTCCATACATGATTTTGATACATCTCTTAGGGATTGGACAGCGTTTTTGATGAAAGCTGCCGGGCGGCAAATTTTTTTCCGACTTCCTTAACAATTATCGTCATATTTCAACTAATATACACAAAACCTAAACAAATTATATACTAAAACCTTCCTCATGAATCACCCTATCTATTAGTGAAAACCGCATGAAAATCCGTTCAGGAGTTTTTGAGTTTATCGCGAACAGACAGACAGACAGACAGACAGACAGACAGACGCCGCCGGGGGACTTTGTTTTATAATATGTTATGATTTCAACTAATATACACAAAACCTAAACAAATTATATACTAAAACCTTCCTCATGAATCACCCTATCTATTAGTGAAAACCGCATGAAAATCCGTTCAGGAGTTTTTGAGTTTATCGCGAACAGACAGACAGACAGACAGACAGACAGACAGACGCCGCCGGGGGACTTTGTTTTATATGTTATGATGATATGATGATTATGATTACACTGAACCAGAGGACCAAAGATCGCTGTTCTTTAACATGAGTTGAATATGTCAAAAAATAATTAGGCAAAAAAGTGGTAAAATTAAAATGAAAAAAAGAAATAAAGAGAATAAGTTACTACTTCATAAAAATCCTCCATGTATCAACCCGACATGTTATAACAACTATATAAGTGCAGTGTTAGCACTTGAGCCGTGAACATTTCATTCGAGTTGAGCTCCAGTGATTATCTATTGTTATCAGAAGCCAGCGATCGTGTCATCAAACACGTAGCCAGCCCACGGCCGCATTTGATCCCGGAGATCTGTTTAATGTACTTGCAATGAAGGCAGTACAGCACAATGAGAGTGGTGTAAGGTAAGAGCGGAACGCGAATCTTTGGAATATTCGCCTTGGAAAATTTTCAATCGAAAATTTATTCTGAACTAGCTTTTGCCCGCGGCTTCGCCCGCGTGAATTTCCCACGGGAACAGTGCTTTTTCCCGGGATAAAAAGTAGCCTATGTGCTATTCCAGGTCATTATCTACCTCTGTACCAAATTTCATCGAAATCCGTCCAGTAGATTTTGCGTGATTGAGTAACAAACATCCTCACAAACTCACAAATTCACAAACTCACATCCAAACTTTCGCATTTATAATAATAGTATGGATTTGTTCATGTTTAGTATTTTCCGGACTTATTGGAAAAAGGCTAATGAGGAAAGAACAACATGTATGCTATGTCAAATTTCTAGATGATCCCTTTCTTGCATTTATGACATTACTTGACAAGTTACAAAATAGATGACGATTTCGGAGTTGATAACCACTTAAACTTAGATACGAGTTGAGTTGGTAATTTTATTTCCACATAAAGCAGTTTCACTCACAAAAAAAAATTCATAGAGTTCTTCATAATTACTTGTTGAGGAGTATTTTTATTTTATTTTATTTTTATAGGAAGACCAACAGCTACAATTTTAGTCTTAAATGTATAAATAGAATAGCTAGCAAAGGAGCCACTTAAAGGTCCTCACAAATAAAAAACAGCATAAATAACGAAAGTTGAACACTACGAATAACACGCTATTAAGAGTTACAATGATTAATAATAATAACAACATATATTATTACAGTCATCATGAAAAAGGAATTTAAAATATCGAAATTTACTTTTTTTTTTATTCTTTTAAATTTGGACCATACCAGTATATCGTCGGCCCACTCTCGCGACAATCTGATGTGCGCGTGAGAACTTACGCGCGGAGTCACGAAAAAATGTCTATGACTCAATACGGTGTGAACCCCGCTCAGTCTCCAAGAAATAATTTTAAATGTTTCTTTTGTCGACGGTAAATATTATTTCATATTAAAGTTAAGACACGTGCAAGAATCGCAATAACAATAAGACACTCACACGCAGAACTAATGCAATAAGAAAGGTTTAACTACCCAAAGATTTAATGGTACTATTCATTTTACGCCTGTGAAAAAAAATTAAAATCTCACGAATATGATTAACGAAAAGTGCCGAACAAACGCTTGTCAAACATCAACAACTCATGACATAACAAAATCGGTGAAGTGCAGTAATCAACTCGCTCTAATAGGGAGGTGAGAAGGCGAGTCGTATTTATTACTTTAATGGAATATCAGCAATTAGGGCCCAAGATAGAATCAGTAGCGCTGACAAGGTGCAAACGAGAGTGGTTCTACCGGATACGTAGGATCTTCAATGGAGCTAGTTTCGACATCATTTAAAAATATTAAGTTTAAGCAATTTTAAACAGTCTCTCTTTGATGTAGGGACGAATGTAGCGTGCAGGGTAATGATAGTTAAAGTAACTTTGTGGGGAGAATTTTCGAAAATAAAACAATGCTGCCGATGAATTACCATAGAGAATGAGCGGAACGGATGGATTAAGTGAAATACAATCAAACAAGGAGGCGTGCGTGCCGGGAATTCAAAGTAGAGATGGGGCGACGAAGAGTACGGGGAAATTTGTTTGTCTTCATTTTTGTACATCGAGATTTGCATGTTAAACTAATTTAGTTGATTTTCTTGGCAGACTGAATTTTCCCTTTCTTTTATAAATATAAAATTCCAAAAGCGAATAAAAAAGCAAGCTGATTGGACAAAAATGTTATCTTTCTGAACAATAATATTCTGACAGTGAGTGTGAAAAATGAAAAATATGCCATAATAATACAATTTACAATCACAAGGTGATTCTATAAAATGACTATGCATTTCGCGCATAACATGCCGTAGCATCCAGCTTTACCAAACGGGAGCCCCTTACTTCCATTTGTTTTGTTTTGTTACAAGTATACAACGCACCGACGGATGTCATTGCTAACGATACAATCGTACAAGTGGCCGCATACCGATTATATCGATATGAAAATATCTCGCAAGGACTCGATGGAGGCGCCGGCATCGTTCAAGTGCGCTGACTCAGCAGAGACGCACTCCCGCGCACCGGCCGCCATTACCACCGTAAGTTATCATTAGGTCGCAGGCGCACTTCGCAGAACCGAAAACACCAGTCATCCGACGTCCAATTCCGACCAATTAACTTGCCGACTGCAATTTGTGTGAACATAAAAACCGTGTCGAGAATAGTCAGTATTATGTGTCCTTGTTTAGTTTTCAAGGTTCCAAACGTCGAAGGAGAAAATGGAAACCTTTAAAGGGAAATATTTTTATAGGCTCATAATAAAAAAGATTTTCTCTGTAGAGTGAAAGTTGGGGAAGAACTAATTAATATCTTAGATACGATTTTTTAAAACTTTTGCACACCTTTTATGTAGTAAAACATTTTTTTTTCCTGATAATTTAATAAATTATTAACTACACAGTAGAGAAGATTTAATGAGATCAAAAAACTTTGTGAAAAATCTTGTTTTAAAACTTGAGACTTTACTGACGTAGCAGTTGCGGTTCCTTCCGTTCTAAGTTAGATGAGGATTTTTCACGAACTTTGTAATGACTACGACTATAGTTTATCATTCTATTAGAACAACATCCAAATAGCTAGACTCTGATTAAATGTTTCTTAAAGGTTCAGGATAAAAAATCTAGTAAATATAAAATAGAGGTTCACTTCATCGGAACCGAAAAAGGTAGTGATTCAACATATTAAAAAAATCAATTACGGGCAAGCGTGTAAATACAATAAAACTTTTTTCCAAAAAAAATGAACCGACTTCCATCATAAAACTTAAAAACATGAAATAAAAATAAACAAACAATAAAGAAAAATGTATTAGCATGCTACCTACTGAATGAGGTGAAGTCGGTGCCAAGTGCAGGACTATGTAATTGTTTAGCTAGGCATTTTGTATACATACATGATTCTAATGTTAATTTAGATTATTTTATTCAATTTGGCACCGACTTCACCTCATTCAGTAGGTAGCATGCTAATACATTTTTCTTTATTGTTTGTTTATTTTTATTTCATGTTTTTAAGTTTTATGATGGAAGTCGGTTCATTTTTTTTGGAAAAAAGTTTTATTTTATCATTTTTTGTGCTTCTACACCTATTTTCTTTATTTTTCTTTAATAAAAACTTAAACTTTTCTTTCATTGCTAGCCGAAAATAAAGAATTAAGAATTCGAAACTTTTCATGTCAGTTTGATTTGAAATGTCAGAACATGTCAAATTGTCTATTATTTTTGGCACATAAATAGACCGTGAGCCAGCGACGACCAAACCTTCCTTATTTTAAAAATGCTGAATGTTTTTCTGCGTGGTATATACGGGTAAAAATATTAGCGACTAGGTATGAAGTTTGGCTCTTGTTGCTTATGCAGGTAATATGGATAGCAAGGATGATTTTTATAGGTATAAAAAGCACCCTTGGGGCCTTCTAAAGTAAAATTAATTTCAGCATTTGTAATAAAACAAATATAACTATAATTTAGTAAAGTTACAATGTCTAGCAGGGGTTTATATCTGCACCAATTGCCTGGCAATGGATTCTTATATAATTAGGAATAAAATCTTTAAAAAACTTTACTATAAGGAAATTGAGTTACCACTTTAAATGTTATTGCTACAAAAAATCTGCCTAAGTAATCATGATCCAACTTTTATAGTCGCTAATCGCTATTTCTATGTTGGGAACATACACAGAAAATCTTTAGTTTTAATAAAGTAAGTAAGGGCATGCTATCGCGGGCTTTTGCTCTATAATGCAATGTTGGTATTTTTATATTTTGTTAGGTATCTTAAAAATTACCGAACAGATTTTGACGTGGTTAAAATGGGACCAACTTGGGTATATACCATTACGAATAAAAAAACAATTTCGGAAATCAGTCCACTGTAGGCGGAGAAATCGGCGAACATACATAAAAAAAAAACATACATACATCGAAACATATAACCTCCTCCTTTTTTGGGAAGTCGGTTGAAAATGCCAACAGTGATTTTAATTCAACGATAACTAGTGAGTCACCCATTCGACACAGCAGTTTACGAGAATTCAATTAGACAAATAACAGTGACTGGCAACGTCAATACTGTGCAATTAGTTACAGTTACCGCACTACGGGTTAATTGGTTAAATAAAAAAATTGTATCTACAAAAAATTCACCAGAGACTAGAGATCACGTTTGTCATGTTTTGGGGAATTTCAGGGTACATGAACCGGATGAAATTAAATCACGAAGTGTTTTGCGTCATTTTGTGTTGAACAACACGATTAATAGCCATTCCACTTTTTAACAATATGACGAACCTTGTAACAAGGTTTATGTTATGGTTATGATGATTCACCATTTCAGTCAAAAAACGCCAATTACTGAACTTCTATATCGTGTCCATGACCAACAGGTACATAACATATCCTTTCGTCCACTTTACAAGAACCAGCAGGAAGATGGAAATTTCCAGGAAAAAATTGACTAAACTCATGATAAATCAAGAATGGAGAAAACAAACAAATAGTTGTAAAAAGATCATACCACCACCGCGGTGGTGGTATGATCTTTTTATGCACCGTGACGAAAATTTCAAGGCATCGATATTTCTTCACATGATTGATTAAAAATACAATATCTATGCAGTACGGTAATATGATCATTATTTTATACTATCTTTTGCCCTCAGCTTCGTCTGCGTGAATTTTGATTTTCACCCATTTTACCTCTTATGAAAGAAATCTCAAAGTCTTTCTTAGTGCGCACTTTCGCGATATTTAAAGAACCTCGAATGCAATTAGTATTTCGTCACGTTGTAACAAATTAATTATTCGTTTTTATAAGAATACGTATGTAATATCGATTGATATCAATAAACAGTTATATTTTTGTTTTATTGATTGAATAAATCGTATTACTTTCAGGACTTTTCTATAATACAAATATTTTACCAAATACCAATCAACTCGTACCAGTGTAGATTTAACTACAGTTAGACGAATATTAAACTCATGTGGTGGCAAAAAAATGTCCAATCATTAGAATGCATATGACTATAATTTAATAAACTGTGGGTTAGCGACTTTTTTATTAGGCGTAGTCATGTAGATATCATAAGCGAGAAATCTTGACAGCAGCTTTCATAAGAGACTCAGTGAATGGCCGAGGACGCCTGCCGCCAACAAACCGAATACTTCTCATTGTGCTGTCATCATATTAACTGACAGTACCAAAATAATCTGCCATTCATTAAATATTCATACACACAATTACCTGCGAATGCTGCCGAGATAACAATACGACCATCTCTCACATCCGACACCGGCACAATTATTAATTGAATTCACTCTTACCACGAATAGGTACATTAGACAGATGAAACTATTTCCCTACAATTCAATTACAAGCATTTCACACATGAGAAATAAGCAAGAATATTACAGAGTAGTCGGAATGTTGCGGACCCGCAATCACTCGCGCGATATTTTCCGCTGGGGCTTAATTAAAATGAGGTTGTAAGCGGATTGTCGGAGTAATAACTGGCTGCTTAGCCAGAGCGAGCGTATTTTAAAAACTTCAAGAGCTGTTCAATCCGAGAACTAGTTAATTGATAGGTGTTGGAGCAGCGGACGAATGAGACGTTGGGAGTGGGACGCAGCTCGAAGCATTCAATTTGCTCTAAATCAACTCGGGAACGCACGTTGGGCTGCAATTAAAACGGGTCGGCCGAGCGCTGCAGGATATAATCTGAGTCAACACTGCCAATAACCAACAATTTCAGAATAATGCGGCCATATACACCAAACGCCATAATTGTTAGCAGCAACACAGGTTGAAATTTTGTGAATTTTATTTATCATAAATCCGAAAACTATATTTTTAATAGTTAATGCATCTGTTACATAGCTGTTATGTAAATGTGAAAATTCGTATGTTTCTAATAAAATAATCCATAATAACTAAGCTTAGCTACCAAAACGGCATAAGAACACAACTATCAAAACAAACAAGCTAAGGAAACACAATCAGCAGTAGTAATAGAATCAGTCGCTCCAGTATTAATAAAGCTAGGGCGATAGTTCCAGACAATACGGTGTCAAAGTCTTTAGACAATTGGAAACCGTTGCACCGTCAAATGAGACGTTCCCGAGCCAATCTCCCAGTTCAATTAGCTTTAAATCAGACTGCTCCGGTTTCAAAGCTTATATTTTATGGTGTGGCCCGAAGAATAATACTTATTCACTTGTTTATTCACGAGCAGTGCCTCGTGGTTTTTCTTCCATGGGAAATTCGGGATAAAATAAGAACTCTATGTACTGTTCCCAGTATTTTGTACCAAATTTTATCAAAATTCGTCCAGTAGATTTTGCGTGGAAGGAGTGTAAACCTCTGGTATCGGAGGCCAAGATCTTATTTGAACGTCGTCGGCCCATCAAAGTAAATAAGATTTTGCTTGAAACACTTATAATATTAGTAGGATTAAGCTAAGACATCTAAAGATCATGTGTTTAATTTCTTGTGGATGTAATCTAAACTAGCTACGTCCCGGAACCCGGAAATGCCCATATTTCAGGATTTGTACATAATCTCATTGAAATCAGTCCAATACATTTTAAGCCAATTTTATTTATGACATTATAGGAATTTGGACTAAATTTATCAACAGGCTCAGAATAATCTGGTTGCAGGTTACAAGCTGGAGTAAAGTAATTAAATAATTGTTGTTCAAAACATAGATGCAGCTATAATTATAATCACGAACATTTAGCCCCCAGGCTAAATTTTGCATCGTAAATTTTAATTAGATACCCTGCTACTGGTTAGCTTTCTATTAGCGGTTATAATGAATTAAAATCATACGCTACGCTCAAAATTGCATAACGTATTTTGTAGCAATATGAGATTCAGGATGTTAACTATCAAAAAATAAAAAAGATACGGATGAATAGTATGTCTTAAGCGTCGTATATAAGAGTAGAGTAAACGGTATGGCACTATACCAATATAAACAGTATTGGTAGGATAAAATATGAGTAGAGTACTAAAATATGGTGGAGTAGCTACTAAACTTTACTTGCCTTCCCCCACTCGACGTCCAATCCACTTTACCACACATTATACCGGCTACTTGATCAATGTAAACATGTAATAAAAGTAAAACATTTTGGAAAAGCGTTTGTAGTGTTCCTTTACTGGGCTTAACCGTTGGTACCTTCTTACCCTCCTAAAATCGGGTCGTCAATGCACTTGGAAACAGTGCACGGTAATCGCTAGGTTACGGTAATTACCTTCTATCCAAACGACCCATAT
Organism: Ephestia elutella; assembly: GCA_018467065.1. Classification (NCBI taxonomy): domain Eukaryota; kingdom Metazoa; phylum Arthropoda; class Insecta; order Lepidoptera; family Pyralidae; genus Ephestia; species Ephestia elutella. The sequence continues at coordinate 10,557,173 of CM031586.1, forward strand.
GATTTGTTACATAAAAAAAATTAATTAAATACCACGCAATTAAAAACACTTATTTCTCATTTATGACGTGTAATAAAATTCCATATATGTAAACTGGCAGATAAAAAGCCCCTTAAGCTACCGGATAACATAAACGATGATAATTTCAATTTTATCACTGGCTGGTAGACAGCATCCCAATTAGTTTTTTTAATTGGTAAGTTTAAGGATATTGCTAATTGCAACTACCGTTTTTGGCACCAATTCATATGAATAGTGTCTGACCTATAGAGTGAAGTTATGGAGTGAATGAAAAGTGAAATTAAAGAATTGAAATGGAGGTAAAATGAAGTGGTAAATACAGATGAAAAGCGAGGAATATATAAATGGACAGGCTAATGGTTCACGCAGACAATAAGCTGTTAAGTCGTTAGTATGAGCGAGGCGGAGACTGCGAAGCTTCACAAGTGAACTTTCATTAGCTACGTTTCACATCAGCGGATTTATTTGCATAGAATGTGCCTCTGAGTAGGTATAAATATTTTACGAATTAATTTTGTAGTATTTGATATACAACTTGGAATTAAGTTCTTAAGTAGACAGGAACAAATATGTAGTAACAAAGCGTAAAATAGGTAACGATATTATTGAAGATGCAATTACCTTTCATTGCTTTATTAAATATATTTCATTTAATTCATACAGAACTCATACACAAAGAAACGTAAAAGAAAACAGATGTAGACCGAATTGCGATACAAAGGGGAAGACTTGTGGTGGGGTAATATTTAATTATCCCGAAGCGGAAACGCGAGGCGGGGTCGTGTTGACCCCACCCGCTAACAAAATGGCTGCCAACTTTACAATTACGATTCTTTACCAAGGTACGGATGTCGGCACTTTACGTCAAATTGTTAAAAACCGAATGGGTACTCCATGATCCCCTATTATGCAACATCGAGACAAGTCACGCAGATAGTCACATTGTAGCATGAATTGTGGTCAAGAGCAAACCTATCTTTAATAAAAAAAAGGTTCTCCAGCCAGTTGTGTAAATAATTTCGAAATTAAATAAAACATTCATTGCTTGAGAATAATATTTCGTGACATGTTAATTGTAATATGACGGAATCTAAAATGAATGTTGTTATTTGGAAATTCAGTTTTTTTTTGTCATCACCTATCTAACCTGATCAAAGTCAAAGACGTGAAAGGCAAATACAAAAAAAAACATATTCCAAATACGGAAGTTCACACCAAATATTCTCTTAAAATCACAAACACTACAGACATACTAACATGCATGAAAGATGCAAGATTATGTTTAAATATATACGTATTACTATACAAAATTATTGAGGAATTTTCTCGCTTAGTTTTTTAACTTTTCAAACCACTTTGTACGCTGATAACTAATACCAAAGCAGGTTTCCTGGTGCAACTAGTAGAACATGACTTCAAACAACAACAAAAAGCAAATAAGCAGGTTGGGTAAAAAAGAGTTAAAACACTGAGCTATGCTGTAGGAAATGAGCAATTTATACAGGAACATACAGCATTTATAAGCAAGAGACAAATCCAATTAATGCGCATGATGTAAGTTGATATCAGATTAATATCGTCTTCAGCCCACGCCCAGGAGTTGCGTGATAAATTCCTACAGATATACCATTCGCCTCAATAGTATTTATTATTCTCATATCGATGAGCTTTTGATATAATTGTGCAGCTACTGCGCTCTTAATTACAGGAATTAACATAATTGATGATTTGTCTGCGGTTGGCAATTTATAAACTTGTCGAAAAGTAAATTACGGTATTATTCGCTCGGATATGCAAAAATATAGGATTTATTCCTACATACCCTGTTGTTTCAATGCGATGTTCAAATTCGCATGATAAGAGTAAACAATAACTTACACTAACTGATGTTGAATGGCTGTTTCAATCAAATGCTATTTCTATGAAACTCGCCGGTAACGAGCTTTGTCATAAATTGGTCGGTTATGATTATTAAGGCCCACTTGTAGATACTTTCATATTATTTCTGTAACTTCGTTATACCCATTTATCACACTACTGATTTAATTATTTGAAGGGGACAAAGTAACTATTTAATAAAAATTTGCACTTTAAGCTTAATTGGCATGATTTATGTCAAATAACAATCTTCTTCAGTTCTAAGGAATTTGTGGGCAAATTCACCGACAAATAATTACTGTCAACTAAGGAATCTACTATTCCCAAAAAATTGAATTTTATTTACAGAAAATAAATATTTTATGCAGGCCAATCAAATGTTTATCTCCTTTTGCGGAAATTACTTCACGCTGATCTAGTACACTCATAAAGCAAATAAGGCAGCCGGTTCAATGAGATTAATACGCGAAAGGATAGATTTAAAACCCTATCTTGTTGCCTTATGACGTGCCCTTATTAAAACTTCAAGCGTGCTACCTGACTGCTTTACGTAGTTGAATTAAATGTCCATTGAAAAGTAGCCTTTGTGGGGTTGCGTTAAAGTTGAATAGTTTGTGATGTTGTTGACTGATGAATTCTGGTCAGACCAATACCTGTGATCTTAAATAAGATGGCGTGAATAATCGCGAGAGCCGCAGAGCGCCACTGACGTCTTCTGTTTAAATGGCACGGCGAAATTAAAGTGCTCCGGCTATGAACTAAGTGCTTATAGTGCAGCTATAATTGCATACAATTTCAGAGAACTAAGTTTGCCGCTGAATTCAAAAGGAGGCTAAAACTGTCCGTTTTGAATAATATATGTTTTAAGTGACATTTAAAACGGCAGATGCCAGCATTATTTTTTACTTAGTTGTGTTGCGTTAAATGTTGTAATATATTTTATGTGACCTGTCGGATTCTGGAATTTACAGTTGAGTTCTATTATTTTTTAACTTGACAGCTCAATTATTTTGGAAGGTTATACGTTGCACATCTGTGCCTCGCGGTTTCACCCAAATTCTGTTTAAATCGAACTGCGGATAAAACTACAGAGCAAATTAAGTAAAATATGTCTATATTTTACGTTAAAAAAAATCTGTCACACGTTGAAATATGATTCAAAAATCGACACACTCGATAAGAGAGTTCTATAAAAACTTCTTTGACATTTTTAGTAACGAATAAAAACATCAAAGAACTTAATACCGACATATCCTTCCGCCAAAATACTACAACTATAAGTTCATCAAAGCCCACAATATTATAGCAAATATATCAAGTTGAAAATCACGTCCACAGCATCAAATCCCACAGTTAAACTACAGTTAACCGATTTTGTATCCAGTTACGCGGAGGCTGGCTGTCGAACGGTACGATTGTAACAATTGCGAACGCCTCGGGACAGCAGAGTTTGCTGCGCCGGGCGAGAGGAGTTTAATGATATGTCTCTAGTTTCAAGTGGACACAGTAAAACATCGTTAAAAATCATAGAATCCTCCTTAAGGACTATTGAACAGAATTTCATGCGGTTTTTACCATCGGACAGGGTAGGTCATGAGGAAGGTTTTGGTGAATAATTTGCGAGCAAAGACACGGGAAAAAGCTTACGTCTACATAATAAATTTATAATGATAGAAATATCCAATTAATATGTATTTGTAATGTGGGTAACTAAAATTATATGAAAAAAGATATTTAATATATAATCAATAAATTAAGGTTTTTCCAATAAAGCACTTAAATTGAAATCAAAAATACACGAATAAAGACAAAAAAATATAAATAGATGAACGAAAAGAGCCATAATACAAACTTGACTTACGAACGCGTTGATGTCTTTTGTATGCTCGTCAAATTGATTCGTAAATGACGCACGTCGGTGACCAAAGAGTATTCAATTTGGATGGTTGATCATTTTAATAGGACTGATGCCTTTATTTACAAAGAATAAGCAGAGCCTTAAACCGTGTTCATGCCAACTATACTAACATGTTGCATACTTTTTTTATCCACAATTTCTAAAAAACTTCTAACTAACTATACATATTGAAAATTTTAATAGGATGGATGTCTTTATCCATAATAGACAGAGCCTTAGAGAGAGCTTACATGTAATTTGACTAACCATGTTAAATAAAGTATTCAAAATATTTTAAAAAATAACCTAAAAGAAAAAACCGAAGATATTTTTACAAAGGTCAATCACACTCATTCAATAGCAATCATTTATGTAAATAAACAAGTGAGAGATTAAACATTGGTATCAATCTTAATTAATTCCCAAACAACGTCTCTTGCGAATAAATTGGTGTGTTAAAGGGCGCATGAGATATTTAATTATGGCCGATTCCGATCGATGCGGTATGCGTCGCGTGACACGGACAAAAGGCCAATCTTTAAAGAAGTTGACTACCATATGTTTGCGCACACAAGTGTTTAGCGAAAATAAAATATATTAAGGAGTGTTGTAACAAACTTGCTCTGCACATTACCACATTTGTTTTCCTTTAAATATTCCTAATCAGTGCATTTGAACCCAACACCATTACCAAGAAGTAGTTGTAACCCAAATTTTCAACAGATGAATTCAATGTCATTCAAAAGGTTTTAGGGTGTAATTCAATTCATACTATATGGTATGGTTCAACACATATCGCATTTAATCAGTATGTTATCGTTAATATGATAGATAGTTCACGATGTGAAGATCTAGACAAGTCTTAAGTCTAGAAAAAATCCTAAAAGTCAAGCAAGGCTCGGGTCACGCAAGTACTTGGCTATAAAATGTAAAGAAAGTTAAGATTAAATAATTCATTATCAAAATCGAATGCCTGTTAACATGTAAGAGCGAACAATAACAGACAGCAAAAAAGCTTCATATTGCAAATTCATAACTTTTTAATTTTTTTCAATTCTAACTTAGACGAATGTTCAATATTTTTTTTCGTATAACAGTTCTGTCGTCAGCAGTACACCCACAAATAAAGCTAAAGCGCTCGCACAAGACAACGCGCCGAGCGCCTCCCGCGGACCGATTAAACGCTCGAACGGCTCATGTAATGAACCGAGATAAATCGGCGCACACGCACTCCTCCCGATGTCGCCTTATCCCACAGTTTGTCATAAGATTGCTTTCAATTTTAACTTTACTCATTATTTAATTTGACTCACCACTAATGGATAATCTTCCGATGGTTTTAATTTTAATCGTGGTAATAAAATTTACTATGTGAGGTCAACACTAAATAGCAGGTCTCAACTTGCACTCAGAAACTATAAAGTAAAATTTGCAATAATACGCAAAATCTGCAAGTTTACTTTCTCCAATATTGAAAAATCCTAATCCATTTGACATACTGCTCTGAAATTGGCTTGGCTATAGCTAAGCCAAACCCATCAACATCTCAATAAACCCAAAAACATCTACAAATTTTCGGTCACTCCTGCACTTAAACATGAGTCTGCAAACTCCAAAACGCACTATCTAACTAAATAGACTGTGCCCCAGTTGACAGGCTCCAATGCCCTAATTCAATTCATAGCGTACGATCCCGATTATGCCTGCCATGGAGGCACGAGTATAATATATACACAGTGTTGACCATAGATCATAGGTACATGGATACTTGAGAGTCGAGACATCTATGGTAACTTAACCGATTATCCATTGACATTTTTAACTCAGTATGTTTTCATACACTAGCATGAAAACATACTAAGTTAAAAATGTCAATGGAATTCAAACTATAAAAGAATTACTACGAAACATTACAAATTTTATCAAAGAAAAATAACATTTTTCCCATCCACAAACCGCTTGAGTTGAATTTTTTACTACAGGTAATTCAGTTAAAGAAGTTATGTTCGCGAGTTCTTTACGATATGGCGTAAGACAAAAAAGCTGTCTGCGATCTCACGTTGGACATTTTGATGTTCTAAATAAATGTAATGCAATTAAACATCAGCTTATATAAAATTCTCTCATGGAAAACGTTAAAGATAAACTTGGTGTGAAAACAGTCGAAATTGTTAAAGAAACAGATAATATTGTTAGATTTGAAAATCATATCTTCTTCTTTCTTTAATCATTTCTGCAATGCAGAGGCGGGGAGCGCTCAGCACCATTGTCTCCGATCTTGGCTCCCATTCAAACGATGCAAGTTAACAATCCTGTAGATACCGGTTATGTCTAAACCTATCGTTTATCCTAATAATATGAGTACAATAAGAAAAATAAACATAGCGAATTTAAATTTCAAAATTCACGCGCATTCTAAATAAAATTCGCATTTGAAATGTTGTTTTCCCAAACAGGACATTGTCTCCGAATGAGATTAATTTTCGAGCAATACGTAAAAACAAACATGCCAAACTTTGATCGTCAATACAAAAATATAACTAATGACATTTTGATGGCGATACGTAAACATTGGTCGGATTAAAAACCATAACAAAACATGTTCCGCGGACCCGACCATTAATCTCAATCGTGAATATCTCGATATACCTTAATTGACAATCCGTGTAATTGTATTCATCTAACTGTTGATTTAAATCCGAAGGTAACAAATTTTAAAATGCAATTCGAGATTAAGTGCGCGGCTCTCCAACATTTTAAGTAGAAACAATAAATTCATCGACACTAATTGGTGGTTTTCTCCCATTTATCAGCTCATTACATCACAGTAGCGCGAATAAAATAAAATATGTGTACGGTGCGGCCGGTGCGCCGTGGGCAGATCATTCGCATGCGATAAGCGTCTGAGAGGCACATCGTAAATTCAAAGAGCAAGCCCCGCCGAACTACAGAACTGATTGTGCGGCTTAATCAGTTGTGTGCCTGTGCCTACTCTGACCGCAAATTAGAGAGGCTAACAGAAATTACACTAAAACAATACACAAACAATTAACACAGTCATAATAATTTTAGCACAATTCAAAAAGCAGGGTTGCCATGTGTGACATGTTTAACTTACCGAAAAGAAGTGAGATTGAAAGTCACTGGGCTCACTGGATTTTCATGAGTATTAATTTATATAAAAAAAAATATTCGAGCATGCTGTATTGTAGGATGATATTTGTAGCGTAGTGAATTAAATTACCAGAAGGTATCTCTCTATATTTTGGGTATTTTACTCTGTGAACACCAGATTGCCCACCCCACCCGTTGCCGAAATTGGAGACTTCGTAATTCGTAACGGTAAATCAAAATTTCACTGAAACCTTACTGCTGTATGTATGAAAAAGAAATCCATTAATTAGTTTTATGCACGTTTAACTTTTGAAACAAAATGTATCAATAGCATAATTGTCTGAATCTTCATTCGGTATGAAAACTAAAAACATACTTGTAAACTTGTAACATAGGCTACAACCTAGGGGCAATTGGCATTACATTACAAATAATAATAGTAATATATTTATTAATATTACCTTCCTTTTCATCTACTTTGTCTAGGCAAAAAAAAAATCTGATAAACCACATTAAACGATTAAGCGTTGTTCACTCATCTGCATGCGACGCAGCAGCCTCGTCTTCAAAGTGCAGCCGCTCGGATAAATTCGGATCTGCAGTCTCGCCACTGAAATCCGTTTCGTAACGCACTGCCTGTATTGCACACTACACTGCATTATGCATTTAGAACATTACTGAATTTAATCCATACTAATATTATAAATGCGAAAGTTTGGATGTGACTTTGTGAGTTTGTGAGTTTGTGAGTTTGTGAGTTTGTGAGGATGTTTGTTACTCAATCACGCAAAATCTACTGGACGGATTTCGATGAAATTTGGTACAGAGGTAGATAATGACCTGGAATAGCACATAGGCTACTTTTTATCCCGGGAAAAAGCACTGTTCCCGTGGGATATTCACGCGGGCGAAGCCGCGGGCAAAAGCTAGTTAAATATAAGTCACTATTGTTCATACTGCAATAGCTTTTATGCTAATTTACTTAATTATTAGTTTATATCTTTATCGTACTTACTGAATCTCCATTTATGCTAAGTAAAAACTAGCTCTTAGATACGAGTGAAACAAGACTTGTAATACTTCCCGACGATTCTTACAAATACAATTCATATATTCAACAGATATTGCTGAACTTATCACAGCAAATCTACAAGAAATACATGCAATACATTCGTTAAGTTAGTTATCGAAATCTCAGCAGATGTCGTGACTAGTGAACCGACGAACTTTGAAATGGAAAACATTACTTGGGAAATTAATCGGTGGAGTTTGCGAAGCGCGCGTGCCGGCAGAACTTGCCAATACAAACACAATAACATTCTGTATGAGAAAATAAAAGGTCACCAATTTACATAGCACGAGTGGACGCTGTAGTCTCACGGTAGAACAGACTTCGAGATGTCTCTTTTCAGCGGTTGCTTAACTTGTGGAGAGAAAGGGAACGAGAAACAACGTGACGGGTTAGATACACAAGCAAATGCCATGCTATTCCGAATTCAATTTCATTTTCAAACATCGGTTATGCGCGTGAGTTGCACTGCTCGTGCTGAACTGTTGTTTCTATTTTAAATGTAAGATGTAAAATATAAATACGTCGGCTGTTTTTGTTTATATTAATAAACGTGTGTTACCAGTTGGCCAGCTGGTACATTAAAAATATTAGTCTGGCACGAGCTGTGGGTCAAATATGATCTAATATGGAAAGACAACAGTCATATATTGTAACCAGCCGCAAAGCGAGATCAGCGTTAAATCCGAATGGAGACGTAAATCGCCAGAGAAACCTATAAGCCAGTGTTGCAATTCTAAAACAGAATCTGGAGCAAACGTAATGTATATGTAAATTTTGTAGAGCTCTAAGGCTCAAGCTAAGCTTTAATATTGGCTATAGATCAAACTGTAAGATAGGAATGTAACAGGGATTACTAGGCCGCAATCTTAGAACAAAACCTAGGTTCTCTGTGGTATTTAAACACTATGCTAAGTGCGCTATGCTTAATACCATATCCGAACACAATAGCTCCCATAACATCAATATTATGCTACGTCTATTTGGAAACAGCCAAAATCCCAATATCTAGGGCGGTGAATACACATTCACATTAAATGGCAACACACAAAGGTTGGCTAGAGCTAGCCTGAGCGGACAATGTTATCGCTGTGTCAATCTATCTATCACGTAATTATAATCGTTGCGCAAATGCATGCAATATTTTAGCAGCCATTAACCGGTCCACATAACCCATAGCCACGGCAATTAGTACATAGTCCAGTGAGCGACAGCGTGCCTAACCCGATTATATCCAGCTTTATCGCGCAGATCACCGGCGCCGGCACAACAATACGGGAACAGATTCCTACGCCATGACGGACACGCAGAACAAACCAAATCAGCTAACTGCACGACCAACAGCGATTTCCTGTTGTACTATTGCGAAACACCAAACGAAAGCGATCTCGCAATAGCTATTAAGAGCTACCCTAAAATCATAATTCCATTGCAGCATGGCTTAGCGGGTTATAAACAAACCAAAGCGACAAGGATTGATAGCGGCCCGTGCGCGATATCAAGCGAAACTGTATCAAAGTAAACAAGGTGCTGTAAACCGGAACACTAGCGGAAGGTTCGCTGCCAACAATATTTTAGTGACGCCCTCGTGCCAGGGAAAATTGCATTAACATTTTTTGACAGTCACCAGTGGAAGCGATGACGAGGACGTTTAGTCTCCGCGCTGACAGTGAAAAATTACGACTCCCAAATCGGCGTTGGCGGCGCGATCGGTCGATAGTTCCTAATGTATCGCTGTCAATCGCATGTTTTGACGTGCGGAATCACTTCTCACTATCTGAGAGCGGGCGCAGCCTCCAATGGCGCAACGTTCGCTTAGTCACCACCAGTAATAGAAGCCTCATCCTGACATCACCATTGCAATCTAAATTGCTTCTTATGCATCAAATCGCTACAAGAATTTCACTTAAAATATGACAGCATACCCTTATAGGTATATCTTAATGGCAGCGGGTGGCAATTAGAAAATAGTTGGCAAGTAGTTATACATTTAAATGGAATGGATGGAATATCGATCTGCAACATTCTTGACGTATAACGACTGGAAAATCAGGTTGGTTAAGCTGGGATAGTTTACGTAAAAGCAGTGAATAGACACATAAAACAGTCAGTTTGTGAGGTTGAGCGAGTAGCCCTACATGCAAATCAAGTCACGGTGCGCCCTAAATTACTAGAGAGATACTTATATCTGACTCAGCAGGCTGGCTACGTGGCAAATAACGTCCGTCAGATTATAACTCCACTACAATTATGTCAAAATTAGTGCCGATTCAGTATTTTAGGCAATAGCTCTATTATAAATAGATTTAGAGATGATACGTAGTGTAATAACAAAGTAATCGGTGTTTATGTTGAGCAAAACGACGGAAGTCATTATTCGTGTGAAATATTTTCCACGAAGAGATTTTAAGTTATTATTAAGTCCATTACTCATTCATCGACATTTTGCGCTATAGTATTTATTTCATTTTAATTTACAATCTAACTCGTACGATACGAACTCTATACTATAACCGATAAGCCTGTAAAACAAAAGCAATAATTAAGTTAGTAAAAAGACGAATGCTAAGACATTCCCAAAAACAAATATTCGTAGTAGAAAATAGTAGGTAAAAAATATTACTTGATAGCAATTAACTGTCCTTATTTGTTACATATTAAAACTTCGTAGCGGAGCAAGCTAGCAATTTCACGAGAACATAAACTGGCGATGTCATCTATGGAGGAATAAATTAACGTCATCGTATAATAGACAACAGTCGAATATCGTGTGGTTGTGGCCCGGGGCAGTACGACAACTGCGGTCCTCTCACGCAAATGCCAGCGTTATGAAACCGCTATGGGCTTAAAGCACAGCACTGAAACCATTGCACGACGAGCCATACGTCTTAACTTTGTCGCAGTAATGTTATATTAGTTGGAGGCAACGCGGAGGTCTGTGTAGGGTGGTCGTATCGCGGGTATTGTTAAATTGCCAGCATTACGTTCTCGAGCGCTCTATGTGTCACCGGGCGCTCTAGTTTCGCGGACACGTCACTGTTGCCGTGGGAAGTCTACCAACGTAATTGCTGCGACATCGAATGTTGCTCGCACAAGCACGTGACGCAACAACGCATGTGTGTTCAATTAAAGTGAGCTGTAGACGAAGAAATAGGAACAATTGTAGCCACTTATATGATAATACATTTGCGTAAAGCTATTTAAATTATTACCTTGTTTGATAATAGACAGAGTTATCTATAGATTGTAATTGTAACACATAAAACAACTAACAACACGCCTGACATTTCGTAACATTCTAACAACGAAATAATTTCATACAAGATATCTTACAATCGTACAATTTACAATGCATTTAATTGGTTATGGGTCTAAAAGTGCATAAATTGGTACAACTAGGACAGACATTAATCTGACCCAGTTAGTGGGCAACTATTCACATTTAGCATTCAAATCAGCGAAGTCGGATCACATTCAATCAGTGTCGCCGTTGTCAACTGATAGTGCTGCGCGCGCGCAAATCAATTTTCTCGTGATCTCGACGGAGTCAGATAAACTGTGACTACTATACAGTAAGTATACAGACAATTACACATAAAATACCTACACACCCAATAGAACAAAATGATCCCAGATGATAAATCCATGTTGATTGATTTCTAACGCAATAATATTTACGTGCACAGCCAATAAAACGATAAAGGCAAATTATAAGAAATATACAAAAAACATGGACAATTGAAGACGAAATAATAGAACTTCGGATCGTTATCTAACGTCTTACGGTAGTTAATCATGCAAAGGTTAGCACTCTAATAGCTCCTCGTAAGATCTCTATAGATAAATAAACAAATGTTGCAGACGTCATAAATTCACGTCTCGCTGCCAATTCAATAGCGAATGTACTGGAATCAAACTGTCAGTCACTTTCATTTCTCGCGTGAACAGAACAGAATAGCTCGATGTCGTGCCTTAATCATTATGAATTGCACAAAATTGAAATTGTAATGTTTGCTAATACTATCGCACCGCAACATAAATAAACGTTAAGACAGCTACATAATTCTCACGAGAGAAACATGTCTCCGAAAGTATTAAACGTATCCTTATAAGTTCGCGTAAATATTTGAAGCGAGGGAAAGCGGGCGGAATGTGGTAGGATGTGCGATGTAGCGACAAATTCTCGTAGTCACGATGAAAGACCAAAATATACCAAACGAACTCGACGAAAGCGATGATTCTTTTCACACGTAATCTGTTTATGGCTGAAATACAAAATTATCTCACAAACATATGAAGTTTTCCAGGCAGCAATCAATCATCACGTTGAAGGGGCGTGGAAAGCCGCAACCGCAGAACCAAAGGCACTCTTATGAAAGCAACGAATAATACAGCACGAATCAATCATAGATTTTGCGACGATCCATCACGAATTTTCAATGAAAAAAATTCATGTTATAATAATTCGATACGTGGGAGCCGAGGGAGTTTTCTGCGCTTTTAAGATGATCGAGTAATATATCAAATAAAGTTGTTCCACATGGTAATTGAAAACAGAAAAAAAATCGTTAACTGAGTTAGTGTTCCCACAAATTCCTATGTTTAATTATATTACTATCTACTTTATAACTAAATTAATCCAGTAGTTTAGATATTTGTTATTCATAATGCCTCACCTATTGAGCTAATTAAATAGAATGTTGAAACTGGTACACAGATAAACCATGGCCTATTATACGACATTGACATATATCCCTAACTTCCCACGGCAGATACGCTACGAAGCTGTATTACAACAAACCTTGAGCTTCACAGTAGGCAATCTACAGGATTCGCAAAATCAGTTTGCTCATCTCAGAGCAGAATTTCTTTCCACAATGGCTGTACGGTAGCAATAGGCGATCTCACATTAGATTGAGCCGCGGGCCGCGTGTCTCGCCAATCGTCCGATCTCTTCCGCGAAGAGCAGCCACTATTCCAAACCAGTCAAACGCACGACAAGTGCACAAAGGCCGTCGAGACGTGGCATTGTAAAGTGGCCTTAAGTAGGCGCAAGCTCAAGCTCTAAAATAATGAATGTACAGGGGGATAACTTAAGTATAGTATAATATAATAGATCTAAAACACTCATAATATGTAGAATACAAAGCACGTTGCATATTCTTTTCTGCATTGATAGTACTAATTTTATCGAGACCCTTGGAAGACCTACGTCACCACGACACAATGATATCACGAGTTTCTTGTCTACCTGTTAATTTTACTCTATTTGTCCAACAGTGACAGGCAAACAGCCGATACAGGTAGGTAAAAATAGACAGAAATAAAACAGAAGAATGGAGAAGAACATAGCTCAGATTTTTTTTATACTTCGATCACAATCATAAACAAGTTATTTGTGATCAAATAGCAACATTTGTGTTCGTTTTGCTTTATTTGATCGGTATATAAATGAAATGTCTGTTCTGCATTTTCTCCATTTCGAGGTGGTGTCGATAGTCCGGGAGAGGTCGGGACTCGGGACTCTGAATCTCAGATTCACTTATGCAGGCAAGAAACTTGAACTTTGAGAGAAAACTCGTGAAACATTGAACACGAGAGGTTTTATGTATTCCCAATTTGAACACCTCTTAACAGACATCTAGACTTGACGCTTAATTTGGAATAAAAAAAAATAAAATTGGGCTGAATTTTCAGATTAATTCGTAATAGTATTAGCAGTTTTCAGTATGTACGCCGATTTCAAACAGTACATATTTATGTAAAAACAAGAACTTGACTTCCACCGAAAAATCTCGGTGATATCGTTCAGATCTTCGATTACAATAGGGGACCGGACAACTTTTTTTTTTAATGCTTCTTTGAAATACCTCACATTAATAAAATCATCCGTAAAAGAATCTCATCCATAACCAAAGTATTTTCCAAGACATAGCCAAAAACAATTCACATTTTCAAGCGATTTTTGGACGATACCAAAACGCCCCTAACTAAACGTACATTCATGTGACGTCACGCGTAGAAAATGGACTTTCCCTAAAAGTTAAATTAGCTCTGGAGAATAAACTCGTGCTGAAAAGTCGCAAAATGGGTTTAATTATATGTATTCTATCATAAAATTACATATTTTTAACAATTCTCATACCTAGGCCGGTCCCCTATTGTCTAGGACTATAGCACTGAAATGTTTACTATTTCAATTTTATCTAAAACGCAAGTATTCGTTTCAAAGCTACAAACTAAAAATATTTAACCAAACATTTAGGGAAAAACACATACAACATTTTAACATATACCAAGGGCGACCGACGCGACCGTGGCTGGCGGTGCCCTATTGTGCGAGGGACGACCCACGAATGTCAGCCGTAGTGACCGAACACTACAAAAAGTCTGTTCCCTATGTGACATTTCATGTCCCCGACATTTCTCGGAAAAAAACCCTTACAGGAGTCCCTTACCCTTACAACTCTGCCAGAATTTTCCCACTTTTCACCGGAGCATACATGACAAGGGCATAACGATAATAAAGGCATACTAGAAATATCACATTATCCCTTATTAGTACCTATATACAGTGGAGCCTCTGTAACTCGAACTTCAGGGGAAACGTTAAAAATTTCGTGTTAACGAATCTTCGAATTATCGAGGACTTTGAGTTAAGGAGTTTTCAAACTATCAATTTCGATTTATAGAGGCATTTTTTCTAAGTATGATACTCCAAGTTATAGAGTCAAAAAAAAACAACATAATAAAAATGGGAAGGTACATGTACAAAAATACATATAAAAAAAAAATATTTTTTTTAATTTGGGAATTTATACATTGTTTGTCAAATTGTAGTTATGGTTTTCTGCGTCGAAAGGTTTCAATTGCATACAGGGCATAAAATAATGAACGACACTTTCAACGAAGCAAATAAACAATTGGTACGCAGATGTACATAAAAAATTTAAACAAGTTGTTGTTACTAAATTTCGCAGGACACAAAAAACCGCCTCGTAATAGCGATTTCTTGGAATTCGTTATTGATGCCGAAAAAATGTTTGAACAATGCTTTGAGATAAAGAGTATTCCAGAAAATAAATTCGGTTTACAGAGGCCTGCAAAAATGCATATTACTTTTTCGAGATATAGAGTCTGCTAGATTTGTACAGGGTAAGATATGTATGAATGGTATATCACAGGAAAACCATAACCAGTTCGACTTATGGCGTCAAAATAATTCGAGCTATAGGGTTTTTTGTATTTCAACGGAAGGGAACAACTAATTTCTTTGTCTTAGAGAGGATTTCGAGTAAAAGGGGTTCGAGTTAAAGAGGTTCCAATGTACATACTATTGCGTTTCCAGTGGGAGTAGGCTATGGATATAGAGATTTGGATTTTCACTTGCTACAGATCTTTCTCGCTTCCTTTACACTCATCACTTTCTTCATACAAGCACGACCCTCCCTAATCAGTGGCTCGCGATATTTTTCCGGTTTACCGTGTGGGGGACAACGGGAATAGTTGCTACAAAAGTATTCAATAACAACAACGGCGACCACTTGGCCTGCAATTTTCCACATACAGGAAGTCTTTTCAAGGAAATCTCTCAAGTGTGTACGACAACTGATCGTAATATGTTTGTGTAAATCTATCAAATCTTAAATAAAAGTTGCCGTATATTGGTTCTGGCTGGATTCTACAATGAGGGATATTGTATTTATGCTCAGCACTAGCTGGCGCTACAGGCGAGTATGGTCATGTCAATGGTACAATATTGTCATTTGAATTTGACACATTGACATTGACAGCGTTGTACCATCTGACGGATGTCCTTCCTTACTTGTCGTAGGTCATCTGGTGGAATATTTACTCAGTGAAATCCACTGATTTGTAGCTTCCTAAAAAAGTATTGGGTGCTATGAGCATCTAAAAAACTACACGCACAGTTTAAACAAAGAGTAACTCTGGTTCTGCACTGGTCTCAGTACTTGTGCTGATAGGATGATATTTGAGTAAAACATTACTTAAATTCATTTCTGAAAATTCGGGCCATGTTATCCGAAAATTAAACTAGAAATTAATATTTCCAGCTCAACAAATGCTCGGAGAGCAATGTATAATGGGCACATATTTCAGTGAGTAATTGATATTATGAATTCGAGTCAACGGTCGGCACTAATTTAACTCGGTCGGCTAATTTATCCGCTATTTAGCCGCAAACGTGAGATCCATATCGCGCACATAGCAGTTTAAGTTGGCTCGAGAGGCGCGCATCGAATTCGGTATCGCACCCACTCATAAATCTGTTTTCTCGTAACCAAAATCTAGTAATAATATTTGTATAGACCTATAACCAAATTTACAAAATTAAAAGTAAGCAAAGTTAGAACAAAATCATTATAAAATATACGGACCAATTACGGGAACAAAGCTGTGACAGTTAAAAAATTCGAAAAGCTACGTTTAGTAACTTTTTTTTTCTGTAAAGACCGACTTTTGACGACTTGCATGATAGATGGGTTATAAATAGTTATTATAACTATATGTAAAGCTAAATAGATGTAGATGTTTCACATCTGCCAGGCATTCGTTTGTGGCAGTAGTTTGTAGCTTTAAGACATAATTATGATTAAATAATTAGTTTTCGACGTGAAAAAGAGCCTTCTTTGAAGGCAAAGTTTCAATAAAAAAATGTGACTTTGACATTCCATAACAGCTCCCTTTTAAAGAATCATGTCATAATTTTATTCCATGCTGGTCTGGAAACGAAGAAAAAACATAGAGTGTGCTGCTTCTCTTAGTTGTAAAACTCAATCGTGGGAAAGGGCTTTAAACTGGGGATTCCTCCACTTATAGGCGATGGGATATATCTGTCACTATATCTGAATCTCCATTCCATCAATGAGCCCACTATTCTTCTTTGCTCTGTCTACCCCATAAGGGATAAAGACGTGATTGTACGTTATGTTATGCAATTTTATTATTTCATAACCTTATTTAGGAATAGATACCCCAATCGATTATAAATTTATTTCGATTCTATTATGAGTTTGCAGTTACGAGCGGGCGCGAGATCTAGAATTCGCGGCGGGCGGCCGGTACTACCTGTACTATAATGGAATTTACTTCCAAATAATTAGCAGAATTTAATGTATTGCTGAGATGTGAATGTGAGAATGTTTGCACATTAACAAGTACAAATTATTTACTGCATAACGTAACGTATCTGCCTAAATTCTTCCCGAAAATTCATCAAGAAAATGTTCAGGGTAATGGTTCAATGTAATGAACATTATAATGGTTAGTAACGGTTTATTCCTTCTTATTATTTAAATTTAAAGTATAAATAAATAACAATTATACACATGTAGAATTCAACTAGTACAAAAGGTGGACTTAATGCTGCAGCATTGTCTAACAGTCAAACCTTTTGGTTGAACAGAATTATAAGTTCATGTATTTACTTGTGAGATGTAAAGCAAATCGGTTTAAAAGCACTGCTTGCATTAATAGTGAAATATTGCTAATTATTTAATTACCAAAACATCACAAACAAATTACCTTACAAAGTGCATTACCTATAAAGGAGTAGACTTCAAAGTGGTTACTTGGAGATCTGTTTGCATGATTAAGCATTCCCCTTATATCTTACCATAATCTGCAACATTCGAGTATATATGTACTGTGTTTACGCGATAATGAAGTTAGTAATAAATTATCTTAGGAATAACCATTCAAGAAGAGTTGCCATATTTGAAGTCCTGATTGCACAAAAATTAAATATACTACGCCATGCGGAAATATAAATTTTGTTTACTTTAGCTATACCTACATTCATCTACAGACTTGCTTTACGAGTAAATAAGTGAATGCTCAACCTGTCCTATCTATCTGTAATGATCTTTATATAGAGTTAATTTATACGGGATACAAGCCAACATTATTCTTAATCCTTCATTTGCAAGCAGCTTCCATAATTCTATTCAAAATCCGTATAGATATAGGCTCGCCATAAGAGGAAGTCACGGGCGTAATCGTGGGGATCGCAGCGGCCCTCGGTGCTGGTTGCGAGAACATTTAAATTATCAAGAACTTAGATCCGCAAGCCCATAATCACACCGTTCATTTGTAAGTTACCCAGCTAACAGTACCGCACGAAAGTATCTCCATCAGATAGCGAGGGACGCTCAAGCTCAATATTATTCAGAACTGAGAAAAACAATCGTGCCTCGTTAAATTGCGATAGCGGGCGAGATTGCCCGCATCCAGTTACTCCATCTATATAAACCAGGTAACTATATATGCGTGATTAGTCTAGGACGGCTATAGAATGTATTGGTAGCAAACAATCGATCAAACGCAAGCGGTCGCGTCAAACGAGCAGTTCTAATTACGAGGAAAGTTGGAACCAGTAAAGAGACCTAGCGTCAATGTATCAATCCGGAGATAGGGCGATCGAGGCATGCTAATGAGGCCGGCCGGTTAAAAGGGACAATTGGTCGCTTGCAACTGTGAAGTCAGAGCATTTAAAGACTTTATTTCTTACTGTCTTAGACAAGAAAAGAAAAAGGTTTGACGCTAATTAATTGATTGCTATTTTCAGGAGATAAAGTAATGTAAAAGCTGGTGTGGTGATTCTGTTTCAGTCGGGAATCTGAAGTAGAAATTACTGTGTTTAATGAAGCGTAGAGTGTACAAATGGGTAAAGTTAGTCGGATCGCTCGTCGCTTACGTCAATTTCCTGCTAATAAACATTAAACAAACAGAATGGCTCGGCGTGATCGTCGCGACGTTGCGCAAAGCAATTAGTTCGACATTCTGAGCGGGTGTCGACGACGGGATCGACCTCAAAGGGCTTTATAACCATCAACTAGTGATTTAAATTTGTTACTTTATTGAGACTTGCTTGATTGAGACGCTACATAAAATTGGAAAGATATATTTTATTATTGTTTATATATGCATAAGATGAAATCCAGACATATTCCTTAAAATCGTTACTTCCTATGTCCGCCAATCGTCAGTAAACAAAAACTTTTCCCCCAAAAGCACAATGTGCAGCGGAGGAAGATACACGATTCAGTTGACGTCTTTGATCAACAAACGTAATATTCCCAGACGTAAACTACAAAAAGAAAGTGTTGTGCTTACACAAAAGACAATGGTTAAGATAATACCCGCTCATCGCCTCGATAAATCTATTGCTATCGTCGCGTATACAAATACGAAATTGATTGCGTCGTGTGGCGTGTGACATTTTCAGTATCCGCCACGGCGGGGCTGCGCGGGGGTGGGAGCGGGGGTACTCACACTGACATTTGAATAGGGCTGTCTCGGCATGTACCGGCACCCAGCGACGGCAAACGAGAGGCGACAATGTTCCGAGCTCCGAACAACGTTACCATTCAAAAGAAAATTTACTTTTATTCCCCATCCGACAATGGCACCTTATTTTTCAACCAGATGTCAGAGCAAACAAAAAGTTTAACTTAAAATAAATAAGTTATGAACGTCTCTGTTGGTCCAATTAGTTAAATGTCGAGTGAACGTAGCAATTTATTGCAGTCGTTGAAGTTTAATCGATGCGAATCGTACAGCAGGACAAAAATTGAACATGTCGAAATCAACGCATAAACAACGTATTAGTCATTTTCAACCGACTTCCCAAAAAAGGAGGAGGTTATATGTTTCGATGTATGTATGTTTTTTTTTTATGTATGTTCGCCGATTTCTCCGCCTACAGTGGACTGATTTCCGAAATTGTTTTTTTATTCGTAATGGTATATAACCAAGTTGGTCCCATTTTAACCACGTCAGAATTTGTTCGGTAATTTTAAAGATACCTAACAAAATATAAAAATACCAACATTGCATTATAGAGCAAAAGCCCGCGATAGCATGCCCTTCCTTATTTTATTAAAACTAAAGATTTTCTGTGTATGTTCCCAACATAGAAATAGCGATTAGCGACTATAAAAGTTGGATCATGATTACTTAGGCAGATTATTTGTAGCAATAACATTTAAAGTGGTAACTCAATTTCCTTAAAGTAAAGTTTTTTAAAGATTTTATTCCTAATAATATAAGAAATCACGCCATCCATTGCCAGGCAATTGGTGCAGATAAAAAACCCCTGCTAGACATTGTAACTTTACTAAATTATAGTTATATTTGTTTTATTATAAAAGCTAAATTTAATATTAGTTTGGAAGGCCCCAAGGGTGCTTTTTATACCTATAAAAATCATCCTTGCTATCCATATTACCTACATAAGCAACTAAGATCCAAACTTCATACCTAGTCGCTAATTTTTTTTACCCGTATATACCACGCAGAGAAACATTCAGCATTTTTAAAATAAGGAAGGTTTGGTCGTCGCGTGCTCACGGTCTATTTATGTGCCAAAAATAATAGACAATTTGACATGTTCTGACATTTCAAATCAAACTGACATAAAAAGTTTCGAATTCTTAATTCTTTATTTTCGGCCACCAGTGAAAGAAAAGTTAGAGTTTTTATTAAAGAAAATGAAAAGATGTAGAAGCACTAAAAACACAGAAATATTTTTTTATATTTATTTTACTATTATTTGTCTGTGACTAAAAATGATAAAATAAAACTTTTTTCCAAAAAAGTGAACCGACTTCCATCATAAAATTAAAAATCATGAAATAACAATAAAGAAAAATGTATTAGCATGCTACCTACAGAATGAGGTGAAGTCGGTGCCAAATTGAATATTAAATAATCTAAATTAACATTAGAATCATGTATATATACAAAATGCCTAGCTAAACAATTACATAGTCCTGCACTTGGCACCGACTTCACCTCATTCAGTAGGTAGCATGCTAATACATTTTTCTTTATTGTTATTTCATGATTTTTAATTTTATGATGGAAGTCGGTTCACTTTTTTGGAAAAAAGTTTTATGATTACATGATTAATGATAATATTCGAATTAATTAAAAAACTTGGCAGACCAATTTAGATTAAGGTCACAACACTACACCGCCTAACATAGAACACGAGTGATTCCAGTACTCACGCTCCATTCTAAACATGCATTATGCATAACTCAAAATATCTCAGTAGTTTAATCCTGAAATCAAGGATAAAGCTTTTAGTTAACTTCTACAAGAGTCCTTTAGAGTTATCTGCGATTTTTATGAATATGCATCAGAAAATAAGCGCTTAAAAAGCAAAGAGTACTTGTTTTATTGTAAACAAATAACATTTACGTATTTGAACCACTTTCAGACTCGCAATACTTAAATCGGTTTTATGATTTTAATCAAGGACCAATAAAAGGATGCGATCGTACCATTTGATTGCTTACGTGATCATTCATAGTGGCAGACGTTTCAAACAATAAATGCGTTAAAGCGTCCATGCATTAGATTATCTGTACGATACGTGTCCTGAAATAATTTTATAGCTTGGTATCTCGAGTCTAGGGTGTACCCGATAAAACTACTGAAATGATGTTACTTTGCCGCAAACTGTTCGCCAGCAGACGAGAACATAAGCGACAAGTTCCGATGCGTTCATAAAAACGGAATAAAGTACATTGTGACGGTTCCGACATCGCATCCGTACACCGCAGAATGAATAATAAAAGACGTACTCAGCGGCAGCAGAAAGAAAACAGAGGAAAAACGAGACTAGTTATTAACAGCGGGATTAACATTTATACACGAGGTAGATAGCACAATAAATCAAGACAAGTGTAAATGCTGTCGCATATATTTTGAGTACTGTGTTACAATGTCAATTTAACATAAGGAGGAAACATTAACATCTCTGCCATATCCTGTTAAATAATTGTTCTGTAATTTATCACTGTTTAGACATCTATCTTACATTGTCACTGCAACGAAAGGTGCAGTAACCTATGTAAATTTAAGCCAGCAAGCATCCATTCTACTCACTCGCAGTTTCAGGATTCTTAGGCAGCTATGTGAGAACTTGGCCAAACAGAGAAGCTTGCGAATTGTTTGTATATATTTGTATAAGCAATGAGGCACAAGCAGGATACAAAGTTTTTAGTTTCGCTTAAACAAAGGAGTTTGTTGGGAATACTCTTCCGGCAATGTTTTCCATTGTTCAATCAAACTGATTTTCTTGTCAAAAAAATATATATTACCTTAATATAATACTTAATGTAGCCACAGATTCTCACGAATCTGCATCTGCCTCTGCCACAGGCACGTGAATAAGGCTTCGGCCAGCTATGAAAGCCATATCAGAAACAGGTGTCATGTGTCGCCGCCAATTTGATATGCGTTAATCATCGGATGACAGACGGCGCCGGCGTCGTTATATCAGACGAATATCACGCCCAGTCACACTTCGTCGTTTACCATATGCTTGCAGCACGCGTCGGGTCTAAAAAACGTACGAGTTAAAAAATCTAAACTGTACGAATCCAATATGTCAATTGAGCGTCATGTTGCGTTCAGTGATTCCATAACAAATAGAATCCGAAACAATTTACATTTGTAACTAACTGGTCGATTTGTCCTAGTTAAGGAAGCGTGTCGGTAATAAATATGCAAATGTAAATGTAGCGGGCCTATGGTCGGAGTCCGGAGGGCAGAGGGTCGCGTTCACCACCTGTACCGCTAATTGCCGCGCCTCCTGGCCTCTCGGATGTTATACCGTGTTCAATTCACAATGGACGCGCTTTTCACTATACGCCTTACGGATGAGATGAATGAGTGAGCATTACTTATATAATTTGCCAGGGTGATTTACTACGATAAAATTAACTTCTTACAGATCGTAGTAAC
>CM031586.1:10580029-10669826 GCA_018467065.1 Ephestia elutella
ACTATCAAGCACCTTTGCCACTACTGTGGCCAGGGAGATCGGCCTATAATTGGTCCTATCGCTAGTATCACCCGTTTTGTTTTTAACTATTGGCACCACCACAGTTCTCATCATTTCAGCGGGCAGGTAAGAATGAGACATACACAGCGCAAAGAGCATATTGAGCAGTCTCGGTAGATGCGGTCCCGCATGTTGTAAGTGTTCAATACTCAGCCCGTCATGGCCAGGAGATTTGCCTCTGCACATACTTTTAATCAAATTATCAACATCTTCCGTAGTGAAACGAGTATTAATCTCCTGACCACAAGGGCCGACCCCGCATTTTGACTGTGGTGTTCCCAATGGAGATTTAACAGAAAAATGCTCCCTAAACATATCAGCTATAAGCGATGGATCACACAAACCATCGACACTCACAGGGAGTTTTGGCTTCGAACCGAGTTTATTTGTTGCTTTCCAAAAGCCTTTGAAATCATGCTTTCTGTGGTGTGAGGCAATTATGTCCATTTTAAGCCATATTTATAGCCTTAATATTGCACGGAAGCACAAAATCTCAATACATAATTGAAAACTTAGTATAACTCGATCAAACTAAATGTAATCATATTGAATTCAGGGTGCCGTCGTCAGATAATTGTGTTAATGCATGCTTTGTATTTAGGCACGGATGTTTCGGAAAGGCTTTCGTTGGATGCTGTCAAATATTATCACCGATTCATACATGGGTGGCTACCGCCATGAAATTTATAATTTCAAATCGTATCGCGTTTCACTTGATTATGTCCGGCTTATTCGAGCAAATCGTATCCAATCCAAAACACTTTCTGTAGTGTGAATAATATTTTGATTGTAACCAATGTATTATGTGGTATTGACTCTCCGCCTTCCAGTTATTATTTTACATCGAGAATTCGAAATCCTATTACGATTTAATGAAAATTCTTAAGTCCGACCGGAACGGAACAAAAATTACAATTGAACTTTTCTCGTGTAAGGAATCAGATGTGTCCAGATAAAAAATTCAAAATCTTTAATATCTCGATCCCCTCGAAAGAATTCAAATTAATTTAAATTACTCGAGACAAGTAAATGCACAAAAGTATCGTGGAAGAAGGCGAACTAATTAAAAGTTTGCTTCTGTACTAATAATTCGTTTGACTGTCAAAGTTTTGCGTCGTTAATTTTAATTAAAGAAACGCGGGGCTGAGTTTGTAACAATATTAAAGCATTGAGATTGGTGATCCGCTAAACTTCGACATTCTGTTCGCGGATGACCATCCATTCGTTTTAATTAACCCTTCTGTGGTCTGATCTGACTCGCTATTATGAAAGTTTCCGGTTTTTTTCTGCGAGGGCGCGACCGCGAGATAAATCAATTATGAGTGGAAGTTACGCCGCTTCCACTGAGTTTTTGTGCTCGAGTTACTTAAAAATTAAACAAGCTCTTGTTTGATAAAAATATATAGATAGGGAAAATCACATAGATGCAGTTTGTGTAGATAAATAACACCAGGACTTAAGGCCATTTGTAAAAAAATATTTTCTATCTCGACCTGACCGGAGATGAAACCCGTGACCTATAGAAAAACACATATTTAACCAAAAGATTAAAATAAGCATATAGCCAACATCTATTCTTAAATATGTTAGAGAAAAACACAAAAAAGTAACAAACTTCACCTATCATAAGTTTTCATTAACGTCCGGACCGTACAAGTCAGGAATTCGAAGCAGAATGCCGGGATTAATTCGCAGTGGATCGGGTACATTTTGTCTGTACTAAGATAAGAATGGGATTCCGCACGGTTTTCGGTCGGAATGCTCCCAGAAATTCCTTATATTAACCTCCTCCGCGACTGACGTTTCGCTAGATTTTTTCTTCGTGTTATAATAGACGTGCCTCTTGTCGCTATAGAGCTCTTAAATTGGATTTCAGCTTTTTTGTTATTTGCCACATTCGAAACTTTATTTCGTTTCTTTTTTTCAATTATTTTCTTTGTTCACCACCCTTCAAAGCTATCTATTGTGAGCGATTTATCTAATATAGTGTTGAACTCTTCTATATTCTACACAGTCACTGCGTTAATTTGTCCATTTTGCGGGCGTCCTAATTCTGCGCATGCTATCCTCTGTCTACGTATTAATCTTGGCCGGTTTCTGCGCGTCTTTGATTAAGGCCCGCCGTGATGTATTTCTTGCGCGCTAACCTAATGGAAAGACATACGTCAAGTGTCCACCTTATTGGCTAGCGGATTGGCTTAATGGTGCCAATGGCTTGCGCACAGTAAATTTCGTCACCCTTCTGCGTCTAATATTTTCTCATCGACACAAACCCCGTACCAGTCGTTCCACTTAATTTATTTCCTTCTTCTCAACATAAGCCATAATATAGGTAACCCATTATTAGAACCGGCTTTGTTCGACTACTATTTTAATTTACAATAGAAATTAAATGGTTGACTCCGATCCATTTATCAAACTCACAATGTATGCTCTATCTCTATAATATACGGCCATTTGCATGCAAATATTACGATATGGACGTGTAAGGCGACTCCGGCTTGTTTTTCTTAATCTCAGGGTCGAGAATAGCTCCACGGGTTATCTTTAAATAGGCAATGCTAGACAGATCATTTCGGTTTATCATAATTATTATCTTAACTCGTCGATAATCACGGTAATGCTCGTTTAAATTTCACATTTCCTTATCATTGTTTATTTGAACTTAAATATTATTCGTATCAATAGTGTAATATTTTAAATATTTTGTCGGCATGTATCGACTAAGGTTTAGTTAAATCTACCTTAAGATAAAGATAGCTATCGTAGTATGATTAATAGCTGTATCGTTTTGTTAACTAGCTAACGGTCTAGAAGGCTTCGTTTTACCCAATACATCAATGAGACGTCACTTTTTGTTCGCCGCCCGCTCGGACGTGGAGGCAAGGTTTGGCATGTTGTTCCAGCGCATGTCAGCGACTGGTACTAAGCTAACGTGTGTCATAGTTCACTATTTTAACAACTATTTATCATGTCGCTTCACCGTCGTGTAGTTTTTTGTCGACAACAAATAATGTTGGTATGAGCAACACCGTTAGATCAGAGTCTTTGGAACTAACATCTAGTGTTCATAAGTACATAAGTACTTATTTAAAATAGACGCCATTTATGTGTGTGTAGCTACTTAATTGAGTACATAATAATTTCATGTCACTGGTAACTAATTTCTAATACATTCTAGTTTAACATTTGCAAATTAATTAATTACCAACATTTTTTCTTGCTATTAAATGCGTGTCTAACAATTTAGACGAGCACATTTTTATAGTTATTGATGATCCGCGTTCAGAAAAATTCGAGAGTTGTCCGTTTTGATTGCCATCTTAATTAGCTGTCTAAACGACATTCACTCTGGCTAGGTTGTCATTATGGCTTATAAATATTGGAATTTGTTTGATTTACCTTTTTAACTCTACCGAGTAAATGTTAATTTATTGTAATAAGAT
Organism: Ephestia elutella; assembly: GCA_018467065.1. NCBI lineage: Eukaryota > Metazoa > Arthropoda > Insecta > Lepidoptera > Pyralidae > Ephestia > Ephestia elutella. The sequence goes on from CM031586.1 coordinate 10,583,536, forward strand.
CCTGTACCTATTCAAATCTCATGTACCTATCATGATTGCGTGTTTGATTCAATTATAGTCTTGTTTGTATCGACTTAGGTACTCCTCTTTGAAAGCCGATGTTATGTTTTACGGCCTCTTAAAATTAATGGTGTCAAATTCTTGAACTTCACAAAATTATTTGGAGATTTTATCTGTTCTGGCTTACTTATTTTTGAAATAGAATTTTCAATACACGTAATGTATATTATGTCTCGATATATCTGTTATAAGGTACCCATGAGTTATTTACCACAACTTTAAATATTATTTTAAAAAATAAAATAAAAGAGAGTCAAATTTTCTACACAGTGGTGTTGAGGCCAAATACCTCGTTTTACTCATTTGCTTCGGCAACATGGGACGCTCTTGGCGGCATGGGCTTCAGGCATCATCTGGGAAGGTCTCGAGGACCCTGGCTTCTAACGCAATGCGTCGTAAACACATCGGTTTTCCTTCTCGCAAGTACAAACAGCTCCACCCCGCAAGGTGCTGTATAGTACATAGCAATGAGGCAGATTTAGAACGGCTCTGCCTCGGGTACCGTCTTACTGTGTAGAAACGGACTCCCTGTTGTAGGGTGGCCGACCATTTCTTATATAGTCAGCGGACGAAAAAACTTTACAAGCGCGATTTAGGATTTTCTCGTTACAATGCTTATTATTAATACATTAAACTACATTTTTTGATAAATATGGTATCGAATATTTGCAATATAATTATTATTAAAGAAATATTACAAAATACAGAAAAAATTGACATATTCAACTCCTAAAACAGCAATTTGTTTCAGTGGTTCTGGATAACTGCCCAGTGGTGCCATCTATTGCTTACATAAGTAAACTATGTCACATCACGATTAATTGTATTGAATGTATTTTTGCGTGTAATGTTGTTTTAGTTATTGATATTTTAAAATATTGTTATAACTTCAAGTTTATAACTTTTGTCCGCGACTTCTTCCGCGTAAATTTTTCCCTTGTTAATTGGATTTATTTTAGGATGAAAATAAAATTTTAAAACTCAATTTTGCATGTAATGTTGTTTTCGCTTTTGATATTTATTAATATTTTCATGCTTAATTTGTAAGTTTATAACTTTTGTCCGCGACTTCTTCCTCGTAAATTTTTCCCTCGGTAATTGAATTTATTTTAGAATGAAAGATACAATTTTAAATCTCACATAATTAATGTTAATAAGTATAAGATATGTATATTTAATTTTATTATAATTCAGTGCGTGTTTCTTCGATTTATTTTTAAATAAAGTATTTCCATCTTAGCCCTCTTCTTACGACATTTAAAGGAATAGATGTAACTGTAAAATTAGGATAAAATAAAGTAATTTTACGTTCACTAGGAACTTTAGCTCGTCGCTCGGTGTGAAAGAATAGCCGGTAGCGACTCCTCATTATATAGAATGAATTGCCGAAGAGCATAATGGCTGGCCGCGGCGTGCATGGCAAATTATATGCCAGCCGATGTCATTGTGATAAATAATTCACCCGGCGTCGCTCGTCTCGCTGCTTGTTCCACTCCGCTCCGCTCCAAAAACCATTGTCCTTATATGGAGACGAAATCGAAAGGCGAGATAAGATGACATGTAAAAACATTATGATAACATTTGAAACATATTTAGAAAGTCTTTTGAAATGAGTAAACGATTCGGTTTTATTTAAGAATTGTATGTGAATGTTGTTTTGTACCTACTTGTCGAATGAAACTTTGTTTATCATATCGAATCTTTTTATCTAGAACTGTTTGTCAGGAATGATAGTAGGTACAGTTGTTTTTGCATAATTATGATTTAAATCGGGGTGAAAATATTTTTTTAGAGCAAAATGGAATGAACCATCCCGATCTAGCCCGTACTGTGAAAAGGTTAACTTTTTTTAACTTGCCTAACTGGCTGTCAGTCATCGCGCCGACTACTTAAGGTATAACTGAGTTTAATACGCTCACTGCATATTTTAATTATGTTTTGATTTTTTATTCTGATGTATCAACTTTGAAGAGATAAGCGGTGACGGTTTTATGATAACTTTTTCATCAGAAAACGTTGCAACGTTTAATAATATGTATATTTTGTGTGTGTGTTTTACACACGCTTATCTATACATACTTACATATAATAAAACAGTAAAAATATTTTGTACATTTTGTATTTTTGACTGAAATGGATAGAGGGACACTTAAAAAGAATAATAGAAAGCAAAAAATTTTTTTTGGAATTTCTTGTCTGTCTGTATGTATGTACGCGTTTCACGCAAAAACTACTGGACGGATTTGAATGAAACTTTTTTTGTTGTATAGCTATTAAGTCTGGGCAACATATAGGCTATAATTGATTTTGAAAACTGGAACACCTGATGAAGAACCATAACAGAACAGCTAAACTATAAGAAATATGGAAATGGTACCTTTCCAAAAGTTTATCAATCTGACGAGCATTTTCTGTTGACGTATAAAAATCGAAGATCAGAAACATCTGATGAAGAACTCCAAGAGACCAGCTACACTATAACATATATGGAAATGGCTCCTTAGCAAAAGTCGTTCAACCTGATAAGCATTTTCTGCTGACGTATAAAAATTGACGATCTGGAACATCTGATGAAGAACTCCAAGAGTTCAGCTACGCTATAAGATATATGGAAATGGCGCCTTAGTGAAAATCGTTCAACCTGGTGAGCATTTTCTGCTGAACTACAGTTTGGAACACAAAAAGATTTTTCATCTAAGCTAAACTCACGCGGGCGAAGCCGCGGGCAACAGCTAGTGTGAAATAAATGGATAAAAAATCGCTATGGGTATGTGTTTTTCGTGGTTTTTCTTAAACAAATATAAGATAAATTTCTTGCTAATATGTCCACAGAACGTTTCTACTGTTCATAGAAAATTACAATATTTTCTTCTTTATTTTCTTTACCTATTGCAAAAATACCTAATGGTTTCCATGCAAGTGTCAAATTGTTTAGTAAAACAAATTTTATAGAATAACAAAAATAATGAATCGATTCGAATAAGAATTTGTAAGAATTACAAGAAATAAGAAGCCTTTCGGATCTGTGCTTTCAACTTATTTGATTTTACCAAAATGTTGTAGACATTAGATGCGTAAGATGCAACGCGCGTTTATAACAAGCATATATGGTTTCAAAGCAGATTTTAAAAACACGATGGTCTAATAGATGGTTATCTTTATTATCATCCTAAAGCTAAAGTGTATACACTTAAATGTTTAAGTATAATACAGAGTTCGCGTGCTCACTAGATGGTTATTTTTAGATATAACTGTTACTTTTTTAAATGTCGTGCAAGTACTACTTCGTTTTGGTATAGTACTGCCATTCGTGTATATTTTATAAGAACCACTGTTAAAGTGGTCCTTTTGGCGACAACGTAAAAGCAATAGTTTTCAATGATTATTTAAATGATAGCAACCTATTTAGTAAAAAAAGAGTATCAAAAAACTGTACAGCCATTTAAGTTTTTATGACGAATACTCGTATCTGCGAAATTAGATACAAAAAAGGTTTTTCTTTGTTATAAAAAGAGAGATAGATGAAGCAAATGGAGGATACCTTTGCCCAGCAGTGGGACAACATAGGTTAATAAAAAAATATAAAAAGAGAAATATTCTATTCAAAATTTCGCTCACTCGTAATTTGCTAATGTTTATGTCTCTGGTTCAAGATGAGACCTACGCCAGATTTTAAGTTAGACCTTCATCAATATAATAGTGAAATCGCACCAAATTTGGTCGAGTAGTTTTTGCGTGATGCGCATACAAACATACAGATAGAAAGACATACAAAAAAAATGGTTTTAGCTTCTATTGGCCCTATGAAGACTCCTCATAGTTATTCCTTGTTATGCCTCCTTTTTCTTAAATATCTCCTATGTACAGACACAGACCAGTTACAGTTTAATTACCTACCTATATGTGAACGATACATGTGAACGTTCATTTAATCAAACATTCAACTTCGTTATGTTGTCTACAGACGTCGTACTTCGTACTCGTAAAACTTTACCAGAATAAATTAATTTCCAATAGCTTTTCAGTTGTACGCGGTAATAAAACCTATCCAACATAATCACGAGATGAGATAACAGTCAAAAGAACTGAATAATTTACAAGTTTACAAGAATGGTTAATACCTTAAGGTTGTTTCATCTAAAATTAATTCTATTGTTCATGTCATAAATCCGATGCGTCTTTAAAATAGGAATAACTTTTTATGACTTTAGATCAGTCCGATCAAATCCTCATGTTTTCAGAATTCATACATAATATTTTACTTATATAGTGAGATCTTTTGAGAAGCTGTATGTTTAGACCTCATGAAAAGGCAACAAATATTCGTTGATAAATTGTTTAGATTACTCCATGTCTACTTGGCATAATATGGCAAATTAAGACTTGAGATTTTTTAAAATGAAATGTACGAAGAATCATGGTTGTTCAAAGAGAAACACCTTGGCAAATTAAGAGTCCTTCATACATTATGTATTCTAAAGCACAGAATAAAGCTTACAGAACATTGGCTTACGCTCCTGCCCTCAGTGTGTTGGCACTAAACTCGTATCTAACACGTTTATATAGACTCAGTATCATGGCGCGCACCGATCGTAAATGTCATCTCAAAATTTATATTCATTACGATTAGATAGCACTTTACAATGGCCGCTATTGTTGGACCTCAGTACCTGATCGATGTATGATATTGCGTTTTTATAGTTGACACACGCTCTTTAGTCTTCCACGTATTACTGATTTATGACCCGGGATACAGAAACAGTAGGATATGTGTTTCGATCGCTGCCACATATTAACCTTTTATGACAAGTTAATTTATACGCCGCCCACCAACAGCTTCCACAAAGGTGTAACGTTACACGCCCGTCAAACGTTATATATGTCTAACTTTCAAAGTATTCATAATTCTCATTTTTGATTATACGACTTTATTTTAAAACAATAAAATTGTAAACTCCACTATTTAGTGTTATTTGCCTTCATTTGGAAATTGATATTTGACATTTATCGACTTAGATCTGAATAATAGGAAATCAATGTCAGCTATGAATGAATGAAAATTAACAGTATAAAACTTTATATTTCTTCTATTGCAATCACCACGTATGAAAAATCAGACAATTGCTCCAAAGCAGGAAACTTCTGTGATCATCAAACACATAACTGAAATTTGCTGACATGACGTGTACAATGTACGTATATGCAAAGACAGTGGATTTCAACATTTTCAGCGCATGTTGTAACATCGACACTGGACAAGTCACAGCAGCTATCGCTGCTGACGTTTGCAGTTTCATTTTGATTATCGATTCTTAGACTGGCGCCGGCGGTTTATTCTCCATCTGTTTCGTTCTTATTCCTCTTTGCCTCTACTAAGTCAGTCTGACGTCCAGTTAAATTTATATGAACTAAGAATGAGCCTCAAAGCCTCAGGGCCCGTATTGCACTAGCGAAGCTTACGCATACCATTTGCGTTAAAATTAATTTCTGTTTCTAGTAAATAGAAATCCCGAGAAGGAAACATGAAATCTTATAATGCTTATTACATCGGCTTGCATATGAATGTTTTTGCAGACAAAGCTCAGTAGGATACTTTGGTTATTTTATGTTAATAAATGTAGAAGCTTATGGAGTATCATGGCATAGTGCACAGCCGCGCTTTCGCGGAAAGCTAGCCGTGCTGCGGTTTGCGATGAATAATCGCATACAAAACCGACTCACAATGGCCAATGCGAGTGTTTAAATGCCCTATTAAATCTTACGGTCTGCGTAGGATTCTGTGGGATTCAATTACGCTTTGTGCGCGATGAAAGGCGCCGGAGTTGAACGTGTAAACCGAGCCGCTAGCGAACACATCCCGACACCTCTTGCTCAATGAGCCTGTCATAAAAGGTGCAAACGAAATAAGAGCAGAGAACGTATCACGCCAGGGGCAGATTGAATAAATACTAAATTAAATAAGAGCAAATAAAACGGACCATTAGCGAGTAAAACGTCGCTGAATGCGCGCGGAGTGACATGCGACAAAAGGCGTTTGTCTTCAGCTCTCTCCCAGGGGTGAAATTTCGACGCCAGATTGCGAAGACATAATCGGTTGCATTAGAAATGAGTTTAATCTCGCGTATATTGTGTTACACCTGACAATGTGCGACGTCTCGCGGCTCGGGCTTCTATTCATGTCATTGTCACCTGTTTCACTTGGTGTTCTGTTTATGTTCAAGTTTCTGCGAAATTTAGCATTTATATTAAATGCTATCTTAGCGTATTCTAGAATTAATAGCTTTAACAATATACCTGGCGTGTAAACTATTAGTATTGTCATCAAACGCCTACTCATATAATAGAGAATTCATTAATAATTCATATCCGATCGTTAAATCTCAGACACTATCAAATATTTAATTTCCACGTGATGAAGTATGATTTTTTATTCCGCGTGAAATATTAGTTTGTTATTCATACATCATTATAATTTTCTCACGTCGGGTGTCGTAAAATAATAATATAAACACATTCTTATCACGTAATTAGATAGATTGGACTGTATGGGCGCATTAAAAATATTATCGGCATTTGCCCCCCGAACAAGCAACATAAACAGAACGTTTTCCATTCGGAAACCAATTATCATTTACATATCATAGACGGGGCACCGACACTCCGGCACGCAGTCGGGGTCAATATATTTACCGAAATCCCACTGTATCTTGACCTTTACCTTCCTAACAAGCGATGTTAGTATTAGAGGTCTAGTTCAACTGGCCTGGCCATCACTAGATTGGTATACAGCCGCATACGTGGAGGCTGTAAGTACCAAAACAAGACGGCTAACCAAATCGCCTTTGTTAAGATTTTATCTCGCCGTTAAATACTTCCAACCATTATAGAGTACTGAGCCTCTCGTTTGTACCCGCGGCAACCAATTACGGCTGTTACCATTTACGATGTTTTCATTTGGGAAAGCACTTTTTTATTTGATTTAAATTATAATTTTTACAAAGTTTTTATTGTAAAACATATATTGGCACGGCTTGACAGTAAAATCGACGCGTATGCCGTGACGGCAAACGTCGTGCTGCGATGCTCAGATGTTTTACATCTGTGTCTCGTGACGGATAACTTTTTTTTTGTACTTATATGTTTTGTTATGTATATGGCTCACGGGTTAGTCCTACTGAATGTTAGGTTTTTAACTTCCTTGTTTTATCGTCAACAAACTTTGGCTGCGGTGATCCCTTACCAACAGTTGATTTGCTTGCTCGTTTGCTGCTCTATGTTATAAAAAAACTGTAATTTATTTAGTTTGCTATACTTAATCCTTTGCTAGTAATGAATTTAAGTTATTTTATATAATGTTCCGTACCTAACCAAAATGTCAATTTAAACGATCAAATGCAGGTTCCATGCGGGTTAGAATCCACTGAGTACCTAGTAGTACAATTCGATGATCGTAGCCGTTCATACCTCACTTACAAGCGGAGTGCGTATCGATAAGTAATTAAACGATCCACTCGGACCACTTACGAACAAACAAACCGACCCATCGCTCAATATATCGTTTTTTTACTATCAAATTAATTTGTTTAATTGAGGAATTTCCATGGAAACGAGCTGTGACCAATTTATGATTGTGTTGCTAGTTGAATTGGAAGCCGGGAAAGTAAAAGTTTATTTAAGTACTTCACTCTTTTGAGTTTGATTTAAAATTGTTATGTTATGGCGATGTTTTATTAAGTATATTTATTGTGAAAGTTTAAATGTGTGTTACTAAATCTTGCAAATACGGTAGAATGGATATTAACGATAGTAAGTTTACCTTAAAATTACAATATTTCATCCAGGATATGATATATCGCAAGTCGAAAGTTGTTTTATTAGATATAATTACTATAGAATTAAAAGCTTGTGGTAAATGATGATTAATTAACAAGAAGAGTTATTTAGCTGTTAATAGAGACATTAATTTCTGTGTCAAGTTTACCTTTCTCCCGCAGTTTTGGAGGCAAAGTTGAACTTTTAATTTGTGTACTTAACATGTGGTTTTTAGTCGCGTCACGTCTTTATATGCACTAACTACGTGATTATATCTTTTTAATTACACATCTACCAACGAAAGGGGGTTATTGCAATTACGACTTATGATATAGATTTTATCTGTTAATTCTAAAACATACTAAAGTAGATACAAATAGCTGCGTCGAAATAATAACGGCTTGTAAACGTAATTGAAATAAGAATTTTGATAATCAAATTAATCTCTTTGCGGGCAACTTAATTATCGTTGTTGCTCGCAACAGCATATAATTTGCGTCAAATTGTTTCGCGTTCAATGAAGATCGTTAGTACTGTGAGTCACAGCTGAATGTATTATGCCTAATTTAGACGAGATTAGAGATCACAATTTAATATTGTATAGCTTAAGCCCGGTTCTCACGTGAGCTAGCTGTAAGTTCCAGTGCAACTTTCTTCAATAAATCAAACATCAATTATAAGTTTTTACGCGCCTTGTTAGTGTTTTCGTTTTATCAGGCAGCAATTAATGATACTAATGAATTCGACAAAAAAAAATTGACAGTATATAATTGGCGAAGATAGATGTTACACTTAGTTTTAGGTAAATATTGATGTCAATACACCTAGAATTTCAAGGAAATTCTTCCTACATTTATATAAAGAAATTTTACGCTAACCCCATAAAAAAAGAAATGATAATCCTAAATTGAGAAATAATCATGAAACTTCAATCTCAGCTGCTAATCCCGTGTTAGCTGGACTTAACCGCGGAACACATAAAAGAGAGCACGTGATATTGTTTGGTTTCGTAATAGCAGTACAAAATAACAGGTTGCGTCTCTCGTTAACGAGGAAGATTAACGCTCGCATTCACAGATGGGCGAGTGCTCGGCCAAAACCGGACTATTTTAAACGGTCCTATGGGATTAAATGGAGCATTTCTGGACATTTTGAAACGGTCCAGTTTTGGCCATTTCTCGCGTTTACAGCCGGGCTCTGACCGGTCCGCGAATTGATTCGGTGAGGTCATGAACCAAATGTTATTAATTGTTACCCGTTTTTGCTATTTGAATATTTATGCGATGGCAATTTCTATGGAATGGAATATAAGTAACGGAGTTGTTAGAAATCATTTGATATGGCAGGTAGTTAACCGATGATGTGTGATACCTGAATCTTGCAACGTTATGTTGTTTAGTGAACATAAAAAAACGTTTGGGATTCTAAATAAATATCGGATAGAATAACTGCGAATATAGCATGACGTATTCATATTTTTAGATTTTAGATACTTACTTTTATTGTGATGTTCACCATTGGAGCCTAATGCCACTAGTATTTCCCAGAGTAGACGATTGGCTGTTGATCTGATGTTGACGAGCCAATGTGTTGTAAGATTTTGTAACTCTATAAATAGAAACAGGAACGCGTTGAACTCTTTTGTATGTAGAGTCCGTGTCTCCAACCATTGCACATTTTTTTCTTTATCTAATAAGATGAAGGTGTCCAAACATCCAGAACTATTACGGCAGAACATTACACGCTCTAGGATATTAAAATACGACAAATTTATTGCCGTTCTCTGATTATACTTTCGATAAACGCGCAGACCGGTGATTATGATATCTCTTAGTTTAATCGTACGATCGATACGGAGTCGCGTTCCGTTCTACACTAAACCAGTACCAATAAAAAAGAAACTAGTTACGGCCGCGTTAGACAGTTTACGTAGGAAAATCAACAAGGTGCTATAGGGTTGAGCCCGTGGTGCGCTATCGCCCCGATCAGCTCGGGAACAATGCGTCGAATGTTTCAATATAACTCCGACAGCATTTTTAACGTTTCATCGGCTGTAACAATCGTAAAATAAATTCTCTACGCCTTCTCAGAGCCTGATTAATGTTGAACAGGGCGCTGCGTCGCGTTTTTGATTTTTTTTTCGTGTTATTCTAGTTTAATTTATGGCGCTGCGGTCGCTCGTCGTGTCGCGGTCGTTTCTCATTGTTTGAACAGTGTTGCAGCCTGACGGCTCTGAAATAATGCTGGAACACTTACCTTATCTGATGACTCATGATACTAGAATTTTGCGTAAATGTTGCTATGTGGACTTACTTGCCATTCGCCAAGCAAGAGGTGTCTTGCTCGTGTCAACTCTGATCATGTCAAAGCTCATTTAGAATATTATAGACTTAAAAAAACGCCTATATTGTTGTTTTGTTAATACTCTTTTAATAGAATGAATACTAAACCTAAATTGAAATTACCACAGCTCGGTTACAACATAATTCGATTAAAGATTTATAATTTTTTACTCACTCTTTCCCTATATTTTCGCACGGAAACCCTCAGTATTGCAAAATATGTATTGTTATTTTCAAAAAGCTGCAAACTGCCCACAGGATTTGATAATGTCTATAATTTGTATATGAGTTCATTATATAAAATATTCCTTTTAAGTTTTCACGTCATTTGTGAATTTTTCGGTGTATTTGTCTTGGTTTTCATTTGAAAAAATGCCATTTGTACTGATATATAGAATATGGAAATAAACCTTTACTAAAATCATCATAAAAGATAATGCCATGTAGTTGATAGTGAAGCACATTTTTATCAACTGTTTGTTTTGGTATTTCGTTATTTACTGCTGTTTTCAGCATTTTCTCTTAGTGCCTAAAGAATCACTTCGTGCTTAAAGCTATCTTATATTTTGTAAACATTAACGTGTATTTTATAGTATCTAACAAAACTGATAATCAGCTCTTCACAATATGAAACACGTCACTGAGAAAACACGTCAAAATTAGTGCGAATAAAACTCGATTTCTCAGCTCGTTGCAAAATGCCACCTCCAAAGGTAAACACTCATTACGATAAAATAACTGGACTTATGTGTTCTATGTGCTTGTAAGTTTACGAGGTGCTAACAACGTTAATGATATCCGAGTCGCGAATCACATGATTTATTGATGATTAAACGAACTTACCTGAAGTGAAGTTCTATCACAATTATACGAGTACGTTTCATTCGAAGATATAATTTTAAACACAGGTAGTACTCTTATTGTGTAGGACGATCACACTTTTCATAGGATGTAGGGGGTAGTTAGAAAACAAACGACCTATCATCCGATATAACCCAGACTGTTAGTCATCAACGCTCATTCTTTAGAGATACCTAGGGCACCTAGCTACAAAATTTTCCAAAGGGTTCCGGGAAGGAGGGAATTTATTATATCTTCGAATGAAACGTACTCGTATAATTGTGATAGAACTTCACTTCAGGTAAGTTCGTTTAATCATCAATTATACTTCGTACGTTTCATTCTTCGATATAATTTTAAACACAGGTAGATGTTTAGAGATGAAAATTTTGTACCCAAGTTAAATAAATGAATCCATGTATGTATACATGATTAATTTATGTCATAAAATAAAAGATTTTATAGCAAAGATTTTTGAGAATTTTTCCTTGAATATAACAAAGTCCTCTGTTAATAAAATACGTAGGTATTTAACTAAATTATATTTGAGTATATTATTAAAAGCAAAGATATCTTATGTCATTGACGTAGTTATTGAGCTAGTATATTAGATACTGGTAGCAAAGTAAAAATACATTGACGCTAACCTGTAGGTTTTAAAATCTTGTCGTACGTGATCAATGACATGACGATTGACAAGGCAATAATTTGCTGCTGATTTACCTAAATTTTATCAATTCGTTCATCGATTGATAAAACTACTTGCAGGTAAATCTCTACGTTACACCAGACTTTTAACTTAAACTGACGATAAAATGTATTACCTTTTTAATTTCTTTATTAGAAAAATACCACCTGTGAGAACAGGCGTCAATAGTATATAACAACAACAGCCGTACGATTAAAACGTGGTAACTTGAAATGGTTATCAAAAAATTCTAGTTGCCTAGATAGTGAATTAATGTCTAATGAATGTCAATAAACGATGTCTTTAAATTAATGTCCTTACAAAGGTGAGACAAGAACGAATTAAATTTTTTCAACAATCTGCTGTTGAGTTATGCAGCAGATCATAATAGCGTTACATTTAAGTAAAAGTATATTTTATTTATTACGATATTGATATGAGATAATATGAATTTCATATATGAAGTAAGTAGTTCTTAGAAAACATAGTGACTACCGCTATGTTGGAGTAAACATTTTTGGAACCAAGAATTTGAAAAAGTTTTTATTTTTTATTTTATAAAGGACCACAAAAATAACGCTAAGGTTGTCATGTTTACACGTAAGTACATGTAAACAAAGGAAATACTTTAAGGATACCTCAAAGACCTTAGTCATGGAATTACCTAATTAATAAAGCGGTAGGTTCATTTCTAATTTTTTGGTTCTGTCATTTGAATGTATTCAAGTCAATTCAAAACATTTTTGCGATTAATATTATACAAAAGTTCTTTAATATAGCTGATTATCATCATTTTAATGATATACTTATATCAACAGTATGAACAAAAAATACACGTACATCACAAGTACATCATGAACCCACGGCTAGCGGGTTTTAATTAGATATGGCTACAACGTGGATTCGTAGATCGGTTTCTATACGAAGTTTCTCTGCCTGACCCTATAGGTACAGGCGTGATGATGTGTATATATAATATAAGATATATAATTTATATATCAATTAATTTTTGATAATATATAAGTTTCATCCGATTTTGAATTTAAGAATCGACTTATTTCGTTTTATACATTTACTCGAGTAAATAAAATATGAATGAATTGAACGAAAACTTGCTTTTTATTTGGGTTTGTAATATCCATTTTTGTAATTTATCTTATACAACGTAACTGATATTGTAAAATATCTTTCAGTTTACACAGCCATGAGTGCTCAAGAAGACAAAAAGGTTTAATTATAAGATATTAAAAGTACAGTTCTGCTTATATATCTGCTAAAATAAATTTATTAATAAATTAATAATGTAAAAGACACAAAACCACTTTACTTTATGATTTTTCTCCTATAAGAATCATCGTTCTTAAAACAACTTGCTTGAGTTATCGATCTCTACGAGAAGGTTATGCAAAGTTTAACATTTTTAGTTTTATCACAAGGAGAATTTAGTAAGATTCAAGAGTCGTCTTATTTGGCAAAACAAAAAGTGCAATTAAACAGATTCCATCAGTTTATACGGTATGTGATGTAAATGCATCAATCACTAATGTTGGTTATGGTGAAACGCAAAAGAATTACCATTATTTTGTATTATTTTTATGTAGTTTCACGTTTTCTTCTATAAATAGAGTATATAATACGCAACTAATGCGGGCTGTGTAGCCAAACGAATGAAGCATTATTATTATTATTTATATTTATTGGTTTTTATATCTCCCAAAAATGGTTTTGGGGATTTTTAACTGTTTACGCGGGCTTGTGGCCAAACGTAAGCAGTGTAGAAGAAAAAGTAAGAATTTTATGAATATTTTTATATAAAAATAAATCAACTAGTCTTCTCTTGCCATTTCATTCAATGAGATTCATTGTTATTCTTTGTTTTCATTACAATTAATAACTATGTCTTTTAATTCATTAAACCTAGGTAACCATATAGTGTTTACCTATCAAGGTGTATATAATTATACATATTCCCAATTCACAGAATCGTGAGCAAAACATTTTTTGATTTGAACAGCTGACGTTAAAGCATTACTTCGACAGGCTTAAAATAGCCATGTGAAATTGTCCTTAATCGATTAGATACTGCAGGTTTATCATCCCAATATCGCAGTGTCTGCAAATATGCGTGACTAAATAATATAAATTTAAGCGAAATATAAGTTGCTGTAAAGATTTTTATGTTTTTATTAATCGAGTTATTTTCAAATAATAATAGGAAGGTATAGTGCAGACCCAATTGTTTGCAATTTTCAATCCAATCCAATTGTTTAATCAATACATATAATAAACCGGCATAGACACGCCAAAAGAGAATAAAACAATAAAAAATAAATAAATCAGGAGCAAGATCTTCAAATAATAACGTGTACTTATAGGTACGTTATTTTAGAATAAATTCTATACATTACTTCAAGCTGCAGTTGAATCTAACATTTGGAGGATTGCAACTGTCTTCAAAATAACAGTTTGTTGACCTTTGTGAGTAAAACAAGTCAATTTACTAAATATCACTTAGACTTAACCTTGGATGTTTTGTATAAAATCATTTGTCTCATCATATTCGGTTCTGCCAAACAGTCAGGCATCCGATCCTGATATACGTTGTGATTGGTTAAATTATGCACCGCTAAACTCCTCTCCGCTTCACTTCTTGCATTGAATTAGAAAAACTGCGTCAGTGGAGATGGGCCGGCAAGTAGGTAAACTTAGTTGGCATATCTGAAGTAAGTGATAATAACTTAACTCATTTGGTAAGTTCTATTTAATTTTCGAAACATACATTTATTTTCTTCTATTTAGAAAACGAAAAATTGTATTTGGAGGTAGTCGATTATCATTATATCGATGAAAAGAGATAATAACATATTTTGAAAAATAGTGAGTAATTCTCTTTCGTATTAATTCACATTGGATTACATTACAGTTACCAACTGTAATATTTTGTATTTGCTATATAAGCATAATGTACTTATTAGCTAATTATGCAATGTATTTGCTTTATATCCAAAAGGCCATAGATAACCCCATATGGGCTGGAGAGACATCTGGAGATCTTCACAACATGCACCCCCCCCCCCCCCTTCTTCTCCGAGTATCTCGAGGGAGTGCAAAAATAATATTGTATCCTTTCATTTACCATAATGTGGCGACCCCACATAAACGAGCATTACCCGTTACATGAGTAGGAGAAGTAAGGGAGAAGAAGAAGAATGTAGTCTTGCATACAGGATTTAGTTTTCATTTTTAAAAACTTAAGCCGCAAAATACGGTTTGTTAGGTACTCATTTCCAAGAAAAACGGATTAGATATAACTCAAGTATACTTATTGGCGGCATTGCATCAGTAACTATTGATAGAATAGATGCATTAAATATTAGTCCCATTGTGGGTAGTTTGCCCGCATTCTTCAAATGCAAGGAACGAACGGTTCGTAAACTGTGACACAAAATTGCACAGATCTGCTATCCGATAAGGGAATATTAGTAGATCCCCGGCTGCTCCGCCCATGGCACGACGCTCCTATGACACTCGATTTAGGCCAAGATTTACTTACTGCATATCCTGTGACTTGTACTTCCATGCTTGTGACATGATGTGCAATAGTCGTAATAGTCGTAACAATACGAACCGTTTTGATTTTGACCTTCGTGTTAACCCGCAGTTAACCTCCCGGCTTATTTTGACGCCTAATGCTATTTTCCTTCGTGATACCCTCCGGGCCAGCGCATTTGCTGTGCCTTCGTGATATCCCCCAGGATAGCTTCGAGGCTACAAATTTTATGCATCATGCTATTTTCCTTCGTGATACCCTCCAGGCTAGCGCATTTGCTTTGCCTTCGTGATATCCCCCAGGATAGCTTTGAGACTGCAGTTTTTATGCATCGTGTTATTTTCCTTCGTGATACCCTCCGGGCTAGCGCATTTGCTATGCCTTCATGATATCCCCCAGGATAGCTTACGATGTGTCAACAGTAGCATCATCTCAGGAACAGCATCGCAGGAACAGCATCGCAGGAACGGCATCGCAGAAACAACATCGCAGGAACAGCATTCGCCGTGATAGCTTCGGCGTGATAGCTTCGTTGAAACTGCTTCGCGTATTTCACTATCACTAAATTTGATTTAAAAATACTTATGTTTAAATAAACTAAAAAAATGATTATCAAAAAAAAAAAAAATCGTAAACGAATTCCATAGGAAATATAATGACGTGCGTATCGTCCCGCACACAATAAAAGAATGAGCGTTGATGACTAACAGTCTGGGTTATATCGGATGATAGGTCGTTTGTTTTCTAACTACCCCCTACATCCTATGAAAAGTGTGATCGTCCTACACAATAAGAGTACTACCTGTGTTTAAAATTATATCGAAGAATGAAACGTACGAAGTATAATTGCTGTTTTATCATAGTCTTGCGAGGCATTAGTCAGGTGTGGGAAAGCGTGGAAATATTGCGGCCCTACAAATTTTGGATGGAAATGGTGTTATGTGTGTAAAGTACAACGGTGTTGCCAAGTTAACAAATTTACAGCAGGGTTTTTTTACCGGTACACCATTCCCTATAAGATCCCGGAAAATACCGGTACTTTCTGGTACTTTATATGAGAATTTGGTACCGGTAACTGCCGGTAATGAGCCGTGCTATAAGTTTATTTTTCCAAAACAGTTTTAACCCGATTTTACTAAATTGGGCGTCGACATCCTATATAGAATACTAGCTTTTGCCCGCGGCTTCACCCGCGTGTATTTCCCACAGGAACTGTGCTTTTTCTCGAGATGTAAGGTACCCTATATCCTTCACCGTAATTCCAGCTATGTGTATACGAAATTTCAGGAAGATTGGTTCAGTAGATAAAGCGTGAAGAGGTAACAAACAAACAAACAAACTCAACAAGAAAACAAAAATATTAGTTAGGATTAGGATAATATAATAGAAAAAAAATCATTCTTTGATAGACTTCCTAACTTGATTGTCAAATGAAATTAAAAAAATTCTTTCTTACCCTATAATTTACATACATGTATTTTTCCCTCACAAGTAGTGAGTACATGTTTGGTGGTCGGTATGGATCTATTATTCATATTTATGTGATATGAATAATCTTTTGTCTGTGAGGACAGTGCAAGAAAATATTTATGAAGTTTAATAGTGTTAAACATTGCATTTGAATTAGAATTACTAGTATGCCTGGGAGCGCTCGATGGACTCATAATTACAAAGGAAAATTACTACTCTACTCTATCTTTGTTAACATTATTTGTGATGTACCTTTATTTAAAAAAGTATTTTAGCGTTTGGGCTCCGCTCTCATTACACTTTATTATAAGCACTTTAACTTTGATAGGCAATGGCAGCAGCTAGCAAGCGATAGAGGTAGTTCGAGATATAAAGGGGAGGCTTTCGCCCAGCAGTTGAACCTATGAGCAAAAAAAAAAAAATCCTATAACTATTAGTTGTACTTATGAAATGTTTTCGTTAGTATTTGCTTCAAAAAACAAACGTCTATCCATACTTCTACGAACCTATACAATAATAATACGAGTATTATTGTATAAGATGAGATTGTAATACCCAGTCAGACTATTTTGTTGGTTACACACACATGTTGTCAGAAAGTCGGAAATGCTGGTTAGAGACAACATATTGCTCTTTGATTTTCCGACTATTGTCTCAAAATTGCCTCCACTAGTGGTTCACCATTGCCGCGCCAGCACCCCGCATTTACCGCAACAGTCAATAAAGCTCGTTTTACACTGCACATCACAGCGTACGTTTGAAGGGTTATTAGTTTGGTTTGTAAGCCGGCATGTTGTAGGGTCACTGTTTGAAACTTATGCTGACTTTGTATACAAGGTTGATATTTTCTAATGTTTTGTATTTTAAATTTCTTCGTAGGTACTATAATTGTTACGCATCTAACTTGATGTCAATTAAATAGTTTCAATTTTATAAAAGCAGATTTTTCTTTCTACTTCACACTGGTAATTCACAAATTAGATTGTACATTCTACATGCGGCGATATTTGCATATTTTATATTCATTCTAAGTTTTTGATTTCAATATAAATTTGGCTATTTTACTCATAACACCGTCTCTACATTAGAAATTCTTCACTAAGAGAATAGAATATACACTAGTAATAAAGATTTAATGTTTGTATGTTAGTTTGGATGCAGGGGGTAAACTTTGATACTACTCAACCGATTTCAAAAATTGTTTTACCAATATTTAGAACATGACAGAATAAACATAGGCATATTTTATCCCGCAAAATAAAAAGTTCTTTCATGGTAAGGCGCTGGCAAAGCGATCACCGGCAAAAGCTCTTAACAAATCTATACATATAATAAAACAGTAAAAATATTTTGTCTGTATTTTTGACTGAAATGGATAGAGGGACACTTAAAAGGAATAATAGAAGGGATTTTTTTTTTGTAATTTCTTGTCAGTCTGTATATATGATCACGCTAATCTCCGAAAATACAGAACCTATTTGAATCAAACTTTTTTGTTGTGTAGCTATTAAGCCTAGGCAACATTTAGGCTATAATTGATTTTGAAAACTGGAACACCTGATGAAGAACCAAAACAGAACAGTTAAACTATGAGAAATATGGAAATGGTGCCTTAACAAAAGTCGTTCAACCTGATGAGCATTTTCTGCTGACGTATAAAAATTGAAGATCTGGAACATCTGATGAAGAACTGCAAGATACCATCTACACTATAACATATATGGAAATGGCGCCTTAGTAAAAGTCGTTCAACCTGATGAGCATTTTTCTGCTGACGAATAAAAATTGAAGATATGGAACATCTGATGAAAAGCTCCAAGAGACCAGCTACACTATAACATATATGGAAATGGCGCCTTAGCAAAACTTGATTAATCTGATGAACATTTTCTGTAGACGTATAAAAATCGAAAATCAGAAACATCTGAAACAGTTTGGAAACAAAAAGATTTTTCATCTAAGCGAAACTCACGCGGGCGAAGCCGCAGGCGACAGCTAGTCTCAAATAAATAAAATGAAAAGATATCTTTTCTCTCTGCATCACCTCTTGGTTGACTGGTAGAAAAGGCCTCCGGCCTCTGACTTTGAGTCCGCCATTTACATGTTTTTTTTGTAAAGAAGTTAAATGAATAAATAAAAGCTATATAGTCCTTTATAAAGTAGTTTTTAAACTTGGCAACCCTACCCCAGACCGCAGCATGCACTGTGGCTCGTACGTTACCCCCGTCGAGATGGATGGACGCAGAGCTACGAAAATGATCTCAAATAGCCGAGGTTTACTTTTTTTACTCGGCCCATATTTCAAATTGGACTCGTAAATGCTAATGTAACAAGTGAACTCGAATTGGAATGGCTTGTTAAATTATTTCTGTACTGATTTTCGATAATATGTACCTTATTGCGTATATTGCAGCGAATTTTTACGTGACTATCATATAAAATTGTTAGAAATACTTAGATTGTTTGTTCTAACAAATATATCAGACAGACAGGACACGAAATTATATAATGTTGCGAGCAAAATATACTTTATTGCTTAAAATATAGACCACTAGCTTTTGCCCGCGGCTTCTGCCCGCGTGAATTTCCCACGGGAACAGTGCTTTTTTCGGGATGAAAAGTAGCCTATGTGCTATTCCAGGTCATTATCTACCTCTGTACCAAATTTCATCGAAATCCGTCCAGTAGATTTTGCGTGATTGAGTAACAAACATCCTCACAAACTCACAAACTCACATCCAAACTTTCGCATTTATAATATTAGTATGGATTTCCTCATTCCTGGTTCACTAAATGTTAACATTCTGAATGGAAACTATAAATTAATGACGAGGACTAAATACGCCTAAATATATAATCGTAAACAGCTCTATTTGGCCAATAAAATGTCCTGCCAGTATTTAACCTTAACAACTTTAAAATACAGCCCCGGTCAGGCATTAATCAGGATAAAACGTTCCGAGAACTTATCCGAAAGGTAATGAAGTGAGGCTATAGTTAAATTTTATTAGCGATTAAATGTACCGTAACATATATGGCATTTTCATGATAAAGACGCGGCGTCCATACAGACGAACATCGTGCGAACCATAAAAGGAATCTCAGTGCATAAACCGCGTTATCCTTTTGTTCGGTGCTGTAGTTGTTTCACACCTAGTTAGAGGTGCGGGTAGGATCTCGTTACCTCAGATTGAAGGTTTGCGGTCGATGCCCCACAGTCCTGGGTGAAAAAACCTGGAATGCCATAACTATTTGCTCCCAGCCACGGGTATAGTACGCATCGCAGTTTTCATCTTTGTAATCATGCGACTCTTACGCTGTTTGCCAGAGAAACAATCGGGAAATCAAATTATTCGATATATGACAAACTAGCTTTTGCCCGCGGCTTCGCCCGCGTTAACTTCCCATAGGAACAGTGCTTTTTCCCGGGATGAAAGGTATCCTATGTCCTTCTCAGTACATCTAACTATGTGTATGCAAAATTTCAGGAAGATTGGTTTAGAAGATGAAGCGTGAAGAGGTAACAAACAAACAAATAAATAAACTCACTTTCGCATCTATAATTGTTAGTTAGGATGATTGAAAAACTATGGAAAGAAAATTTTGACATTTATAAAAGATATGATATGATATTGTGTTTGGGTAAATACTCTTATCCTTTCTGGCGGTAAAAGTACTCATGAATATGAGCAACTTTTTGTATGGGACCGACTCTGATATCTCAAAAAAAAAACAGCTGTTCCATACATTTTGGGCGAGTAGGAATTGTAAAATGTATGGAACAGCTGATTTTTTTTTTCAGATTTCAGAGTCGGTCCTATACAAAAAGTTGCTCATATTCATGAGTACTTTCACCCCCAGAAAGGATAAGAGTGTTTACCCAAACACCCTGTAGAGATCATACTCGTATTTAATACTATTTTGGTCAATAACTACAAGTCGTACTGATTTTCTAGGCCACATTGTTTCATTTTAATTAATAACCTGAAAGTTTCTTCTCTTCACCCTATTTCTAATAACAAACAACAATCCTACTTCCTACTAATATTATAAATGCGAAAGTTTGGATGTGAGTTTGTGAATTTGTGAGGATGTTTGTTACTCAATCACGCAAAATTTACTTAATTTCGATGAAATTTGGTACACGGGTAGAAAAATACCGGGGATAGCACATAGGGTATTTTTTATTCCGAAATTACCACGGGAGCGAAGCCCCGGGGCGCAGTTAGTTTTTAAATACTTTTCTTTAAAAAACTCGTATGGTTTTTAGTTTCGAAATTTACTTCATAATGTACCTATTTAAGACAGAAAAGAAAAAATCATACGAACTGCCTTCGCAGGACATATAGGTATAAATAATGATAAATATTATTTATAAGAATTAGAATTATCATTACTTTATATAAGAAAAAGTTTAAAAAGTTGAATGGATGTAAAATTTATCTATCATTTGTAAAATATGTTTAGTTGTATTATGTATGTACGGATATGTAAAATAATAATATTGTCTAGTGTATGGCTGGCAAAATAACCCATAATTTACCTTCATAGTTAGGCAGCAACAAGCCCTAAGTATTTCAATAAAATGTAGTTTCTAAGTATACATTTCAAGGTGAGCCATTATAATTCAATTGTGGCTTATTATATAGCCTATGAAATCAAGACAACAAGGTATAGCCGCCGGCAAATGCCAGTAAAATTGTAATCCGGTGCCTTGTAGTCCAGGATGTTGAGCTATGATCGGTAAGTACCGTATCTGGAACTAAGTCTGAAAAATCCAACGATGACGTATTGGATAACTAATACCTTTAGTTGTTTTAGGCACTAACAATTTTCTAGTACCAACTTATTTTCAATGCTGTACCTTTTAACGACTCATGTGGCTGTACGCTATTTATGTCTTGACTGTTCATTTTTTACGACAGAATAGAAATAAGGTATATGCAAAGTAAAATTCATCAAAACCTCGTATTTACTGGAAAAAGGCCTGGTTATGACCTACACACATACAATTATATATTAAAATTTATGGTGTATAACAACTAATTCCATCTGATTTATCTTTTTTGGATACTTATAACATTTGTATTATGTGTGTAAATTCTGCTTCCTATTTTTGTGAGCTGGAGATTTTTGATAACGTGTATTTTATGCAATCACTAGAATATGGACGTGTATGTGTGTGTGTAAAGAGGGGTACAATTATCTTGTACACTTTCTAAAATAGGAGATATTCTAAAAGCTATCGATTCCCCGTCGTGTTTGGATGTTAATTATCACGAACTTGTCAAAAATAAAGTTTGTACAAGCTCACAATATAGCTCTACATTCTTTCCCATAATATTGTCCCTAATATAAAAGTTGAATGACTAGTTGTGTGTGTCCAATTTCCTCTCTAAGAACAGTAAAAACAGTAAATAATTCAACATATTCTAAACAATGTGTCAATGTGTCTACCATCTATTGTATTTGGATATGATTTATCATGTGTCGTAGATATGTGCAAATCATTTATTTAATACTAATATGAAAATATTAGTATTAAATAAATAATATTATTTTTATGTTCTCAAGTAATAAAAACTAATGTTTTTTTTATTAATATTATTGCTGTGTTTCTCATATATCGTATGTATGAGTAGGTTGTTAATAAAGAAAAAAAATGTGTAAATTCATTTGATATTTTATTTCTCGTTTATCACTTTTTGACAGCGTCAATTTTCGAGAAGCTTTACAATAAATATTTCTTTCAAGTATGACTAATTGTAAGTTACATAATATTTACATTCATGGGATACTAAAAGTACAAGTTTACATCTAATTTTATCACAGATAGCGGCAGCAATGCCTTATTAAGTCACTTTAATAGTAATTGGCAAGACTTGCCATCAAACACAGCCCAAATAGGCCTAACACAATTATTACATTAACTGCAATATAAAAATCGGTCAATCACTAACTGTTATTTACCTACTATATTTCTATTTTAAAATGACGTTTGATCATGGTAAATCATTTGTATTAAACATCTTTTTAAAATGAAAATATACCTTATAAACTAGGCATGTGTGTATTTACAGCTGATAATAGGTTTATTTACAATACATACGTTAACAGACTAGCCATCACAATTTTACTGAAGTCACATTCACTGTTAAGCAGTTTTATCACTACACTAATAGTCACTTTTCACATCACTAACACTTTCATACATGGACGGACATCGTACGAGGCGACGCACGAGGAGGCATTTGATGTGGAGTATGCGAAGGGTGCGGGGGCAGCACAGGGTGGGCTCCATGCACCGGCGGAGGTGGTAGCGCGCCCAAGTGATTCCTAGCGTGATGGTGCCTGTGCATAGCCACATTGGCATTGACTACGGGACTTGGCACATCACGAATTCTAGGACCACTAGGCACATCCGGCAAGGCGAACCTTAACTTCTCCCAAAACAACTTATCACTCGTGTGCAGATATGTATTCGTCTTTAAGTATAGTTTAATATCCTGATCGAGATCTTTCTGAGGCACATCACCTAACAAAATAACTATCAGTCTTCTTCGTCTGTCTCTCAATACTTGATGGTGAGCCGATTTAAAGTCATAACGGCACCATTCTGATTTTATAAAGTTCTCGCTGAGTACCATTATTGTACGGCGCGAAGATTCAACAGCTTGCATAATATTCTCTGCGGCATAGCTGCCCATGGGTATATCGCGGTAATGTAAGCATAATTTGTAGGAGGGGTCACCGCGCTCTAACATTGGTACGAGTTCCTCGGCAACCCACGCTTCGTCTTTAGAACTATAGCTTACAAATGCATCGAACATTTTCTCTCTGCTTTCCCGGTCTATGTCACTTGATCTATAAAATAATCTCACTCCATATTTTGAATGAAACCATACTCTCATTTCTTGTCTGAATACGAAAACAATTGTGCTCACAAATAACACCACCAATAATAAACCTAGACTTATAATTAACAGCATATAATCTTGGACAACTTCATTTGTTATTATGGTTTTAGTTGCTGTGAGATTTCCATTGATACTGTTATTTATGCTCGGTAATCCAGTGCATATTGATCCATTTTCGTTAATTATGCTGAATCCAGAATCAGGTTCACTAAAAATGCTGTCACTATATGGCACTATTTCTGTGCTATTTACTTTAGAATAAATGCATCTAATATTTGAAAGATCAGTTATGGAATTCACTCGTTTCGTCCATTCACGGAACATTTCTGTATAATCACAGTCACACGACCACGGGTTATATGATAAGGTTATTTCTGTTATAGCAGCATTTATTTGCCAAACTGATAAGGTGATAAGTCTATTGTGGTGCAAATGTAATATTTTTAAACGTGCCATATGATCAAACATTTCTTTGCCGATGTGCTTAATTTTATTATTGTTTATGTACAGTTCACGTAGATTATCCAACCCACCAAATTCTTGTCCTTCTATTTGAATTAGGTTATTGTAGTCTAAATGCAATACTTCTAGTTCTTTCAATCCGTTAAATGTTCTGTTGTGAATGGTTTCAATGTTTGAAGCGTTCAAATACAGTATCTTGAGCCTTTTTCTTCCGATAAATGCGTGACTTGGGAGCATTTTAATGTCATTACCATCAAGATACAGTTGCGTGGCCTCCATTGGTATTCTTTCGGGTAGCGCATTCACATAGCCGGCACTTGAACACTCTACAACATTAGCTGACCATGATTGATCGTGGTAACACGTGCAATTGTTTGGGCAAGTCATTTCACAGTCGCAGGCGTCGAAATCACAGCAATGGCATAATGCGAAACAATGAAATTCATATTTACACAAAAACTGATGGGGTGCTGCCTCAACCAAAGGAACATATGTGTTGCCACGATTGTAAAGTAATTTGCAATTTATGCTGTCCAAATCCATTAATTTTGGCTGAGTTCTGGCTCTGTTTCCAGTATTAATTTTTTGCAACCACTCCATTGTGCAATCACATTCTAATGGGTTTCCACCTATGAAAAACTCTGGTACTGATTTGTCTTGAGGCACAGCTGATATTCTCAATGAATTAGGGTCCAAGTTTGTAATTTTATTTCCGTACAAATCGACTCGAGTTAAATTGGGTTTTTTGAAAAACGTGTATGATTGCACCTTAGATATCAAATTGTCATTTAAATATAACATTTCCACAGAATTAGGAATAGCACTTCCAGTTATTTCTGTTAACTTATTAGAACTGGCGTCAAACGTACTGAGAGACAATTGTGATTCTATTTCAAAATAGTTTCCAAGTTCCGCTATCCTATTAGCATGAATATCCAGCCACTGCAATCCAGTTGGAATCATAGCATAGTCGAACCACCCGAGCCGATTGTCAGAAATGTTCAGCCATACCAGGTTAGGTAATTTTGCAAATAAACCTCCAATGTCAGTTAAATAATTTCCATCTAATCTGATCGCTTGTAAATTGATGTTATTGTCAAATGCACCGGCTTCAATTTTATGGATTTTGTTCCTCGATAAATTTAAGATTTTTAGCGATGTCATTTTGTCAAATACACCTTTACTTATATTTCCAATATTATTCTCAGTCAGTCTCAATCCGTACATTTGTTGCATGGCAATAAAAGATGCATTTTCTATGCTAACAATTAAATTTTCACCCAAATCGAGAGTTTTCAATTGTGGAATTTCTTTCAGGGCTAAAGGTACTTCATCCAATCTGTTTCCATTTAAGTGAAGATCTTGTAACGAAGAGCAATTGCGTAGTGCTTGGGAATTAATTTTCGAGATTCGGTTGCTATCTATGGAGAGTACAGTCAAAACTTGTAATCCTGTAAATGCATAACTTTCTACCGTTGTCAATCTATTATTGGATAAGATTAACGTATGCAAGTTGCTTAAAGTACTAAATACATTTTCAGGAATATGTTCTATGAAATTTTCTTGCATTTTCAATATTTGCAAATTATGAAGATCTCTGAATAATGCTATTTCCATTTTTGAGACTCTGTTATGTGAAAAATCCAAATACACGAGTCTTTTCAATCCGGAAAATGTTGAAGTATTTATCCAATCCGAAGTGAGTTCGTTCCATGACAAGTCTAAAACTAGAAGTTGCACTAAATCGCTGAATAATCCTGGTGCCAATACGGTTATGGTATTATTGTTCAAGTAGATTTCCTTTAGCTCTTTTGTGTCGCTAAATAGCTCGGGAGGAAGGCTTGTTAGTAGATTGTCAGAAAATCTAACCGTTGTCAGAGATATAAGACCTTCGAGGGCTCTATCTGCTATTGAATTCAGTCCATTTCCCTGAAGGCTAAGTTTTTGTAACCTTCGCAATCCTGATAACAAGTTTGGTGGTAAAGTATCGATGATATTTCGCGATAGATCAAGAACAAGTAAATTGTCTCCGCATTTTTCGGTGGGGTGTCGATGCGCCGTAGAAAATTGAAAATGACTTATGTCTCTCATTCTATTGCCTGTCATATTCAAATATTCCAAGTTTCTCAATGTACACAGCGCTCCTTCCGGGAATACAAACATATTATTTTCACTAAGATCCAATCTTTCTAGGTTTTGCACATCTCTAGAAAATGCTGTTGGAGTTATTTCAAGTGACATACTAGACCAATCGGTGTTATGTGTTCGTATCGTTAAGTTTCTCAATTCACGTAAACCAGTGAACGCGCCGTCGGAAAGATTTCCAATTTTGCAGTATTCAATGGTGAGTTCCCGCAGTTCAATTAGCTGACGGAAGCTGCCGGGAGCTAGCGAGCTTTGAAAGAAAAGTGCGTCACTGCACTCGAGTCGCAATCTCACGGTAAGATGTGGTTGTATTGCACTAAAGTTTGTGTTTTCTAGTTCACTATTTATAGTCCTCAATCTGCACTGCAATGCGACTCCCGCGTCGCTGTCATCGGTGGTCCACCGGCACTCGTCAGGGGCTTGGTAGCGCGCCCCTGTGGTCGCCGACAGCGAGGCGCTCAGCGCTGACAGAGCAGCACTTAGCACAACCAAGGCGCTCGTATACCACGCCGAACACATTGTTTTGCTTTCACTAAATACACTTTTTACATAGTTTTTATCATTCCATCAACTAGCACTAAAGTCGCACGTAAACATCGTTCCAGCGGCCTACATTAGTTTGTATGATGCCGCCGCAAAACTGAGTACTTCACAAACCGAACCGACCACTTAACCCGTTTTCTCGCGAGAACACTAATTGGACAGGATCGTGCGTTCACCAAAGTCGGTCGTGGAGAACGCTACACGCGCATTCACTTAGAGGTCTGGGGTGGAACTGACTTCGATTCAAACCTGCGCTGCGCTCGCGCACAAGGCCGCGCTGGTTCACGCGTTCCAACAGGTAAATTCACGCCCGAGTTTAAAACGCATTAAGCGCCACGTAAAGCGCCCCAAGTTCTACTTTAAACGTTTCGCGCTAAAGCTCGTCAGAAAAATACATTACACGCACACTAAAGCGAAAGCAGTCGATGGTAGTGAGCGAAACCGCTTTTTGTGACGCTCAGACAGGCTTTGGTGTGATATGAGTGAGAGAGACAGCGGGATAGGCGAGGGGTAAGAAGAGGAGAGCTTAGTGGGGGATCGAGGCAGCTGGCCAGGTAGGTAGTGCGCTGGCGCATTGCCGCGGTCGCTGCTTGTTAACACTCCCGTTGATAATCGTAGAATTCAATTGAAGAACTTTGACGATTGTTGACATTTTGTTTACTCACTATCGTTAATGAATTTGATAGAATTTATCAGTGGGGCTTTCTTGCATGCTCTTACCGAACGTTGACTACGTATTACCATATATTTTTTTTATTTATTTTTTTACCGTATTTTTGATCGATAATTCAAACAGTCTTGAAAATTATTAAGTATTGTTTAAAATAAGCAATAGTGCATTCCTTAAAATTACTGTGTCATAAATTTTTGACAATTTACACGTTGTGCAAAATTATTCCCCATCACTGGCATAAGAATTGAACTTCATACATCTCCAATTGTAATAAAATTGTCATTTATTTACGTACTACGTAAATTAAAAATGTAACGTAAACTTAAAAATTATATGGTATGTTAAAGCTAATAATATATTTTTTTCGGCGCTATATATTTGGATGGAAGCTATCTTTTTTAAGGACGGTAAAAATTTATAGAGATGATCGCATGCGATCAATTCCCACATAAACGTTTTTATTTTATTATCATATTTTCAAATAATTATCAAATTATAATGCAGATATGGGAACCCACTTAATTGTGTTGTAAATAAAAAATTCTTGCGTTAGACACGCAAAACTCCCGTTTTGAAACTATTTATTCACTAAATTGCACCCGGGGAATCTACAACCGCCATTTTAGTTAAACGAATTTCGTATAAGTCCCTAATATTCGTTGGAACCTCTCATCAAATTAAACGTCTACGTATTATGCATTTGGTGCAGCTGCCTATTTGACCCAAAACCGTTTGATTTAATAAATTGTCTGATCTTTTTGATTATACATTTCT
The DNA here is from genome assembly GCA_018467065.1 of Ephestia elutella. Lineage (NCBI taxonomy): Eukaryota > Metazoa > Arthropoda > Insecta > Lepidoptera > Pyralidae > Ephestia > Ephestia elutella. The sequence continues at coordinate 10,611,812 of CM031586.1, forward strand.
TAATTTGTGTAAAGTAATGTTAAAAGCTTATCTTCTTTTTGAAATATCCACCCATAGCAATTTCGAACTCCATATCATTCCATGTGATTCATGTCAATATAACTTTGCGTGGTAAAATTCATTTAACATAACAAAATTTTGATGGTCGGAAATATAGTATGTTTGTTTTAAATATTCGACTTAATCGTGCCTCGGATACTATTACTAAATAATTATGTGACGGAGGATCTTAGTGATGATAATTTCACAGTAATTTCCATGTCAGTAAAGCATTTCGTCAATTCGATTCAATGAGATGAATTTGTACAAGTGTTTGACTAAATGTGCAAGTGTTTGACTAAATAGAGCATACGTAAAATACCATCAACATAGTTCATCGAAATATACAGCACGTCGTTCACATGCTTTTTTCAAGCCGTTATTATAGTAGAGAAAGTTTTGAAAATCAGACATTCAATCTTTATAAATGTTCGACTCTGCACGATGCAATAAATATTTCATAAAGTGAAATAGGTAGATTTAATTTTTCGTGGCATCCAAAGTATACTGTATACTATATAAGAACTGTTACATAAAGTTGAATTTCTCTTATAATTTGAGACTCGTTGAGACAAGGAATCGAATCTTAAGCACATTTGAAAAATTACACAGTTCACAGAATGTAAAAGGTTTACATCTGCGGCCATTGTGTCCAGTGTTGTTCTCAACAATTGGGCGTGCTCCCTTAGGATTCGGGTTTCACACCTGCTATTGTGCAAAAAATTGGAGTACGTGCCCAAACCGAAATTCTAGTGGGTAAATTACCTTACCTGCGCAATGTTTCGTTACCGTTCATTAAAAAAAAAAACATGTGTAAAAATTGTATATGCGGTACTTATTAAGAATAGATAAAAAAGATATGTATGTATTGCTTTTTATACAATCTTTATTTTGAATAAGATTTTTTCACGGAATAAGGACGTGTGCCTGTTAAGATTCTAAAAACAATAAAAAAATATTAAAAACTCCATCCAATGTTAAATCACAGTGGAAGTTTCATCCAGCACATTCTAATATAGAAATATTCGCGATCATAATTTTATTTGGTGTCGAGATGATAGGGCGGCCGCGTCCCGGCGTCCGTCGTGCAACTATTTATGCGAGGTGTTGGGCCCGGTCCCGAGGCGCCTGCTGTATCTCAATTGCAATAAATTATCTCCTTTGACACGCGAGAAGCGGAAAATTTGCAATCGCACAACTAGGGTCCATACTATTCGCGTCCCTCCTCCTTTATGTAAACAGCGCAAATGGCTTTGTAATGGGAATCGCGTCCGTCCCGCTATGACACTGGCTCAATATTTCACACCGGCTCCCACGGGCTCGTTTGTCCAGAACATCCAGGACAAAAGGCCAGCGGGTGATCTCTCCTTCGACTTTTTGTCGTGAGTGGCGAGGCGTTTCTTGTCCTGCCTATAAAAGAATAGATTGCCGGTAAATTGTAGCTTATTGTGGCGCTATTTAATATATATTTGGAGGCAATCCGACGGCCGTTATAACAATATGTTCGTATTCAATTTGCTGTTGTTCGCGTCGACACGCAACTGTTAGGGTGTTCGCGTGGGTACATGTGTCTGATGTGGGTCACTCGCCTTTGTGATTCACGAAGAACACTCCGATCCAAATTAAATAGAAACGCTATTGTTTGGCACAATCACGTGAATTAAGGTAAAACATGCGTGTGTCATTCTTCCTCGATTGATGGTACCGTTTCAACTGTAAACTAGAACCATTGTCGATGTCTAATTTGCCATGTCAAAACTTAAGACCTATTTTCATTTAGTTCTGTAAAGTAAACTTTTGGTTATTGAAATATTATTTGGTACAGCTATACTTTAGTAATTTATCGAAGCTTTGCAGTAATTTTATTATTTTTTTCAATTCAAGTTACTGATATTTTGTTATTATTTATATGAAATATTGGCATTCAAAATAATGGCCAAGTTGTCGTTATTTGGTTGTAGCAATTTTCCACATGACACGTTCGAAACTTCACGGCATACAAAAGCAGGAGGTTGAAAATTAGCAGACATTAATCAAACACAAATAAGGTGATCATTTTTCGAAAATAATAAATGTCCGACATCATTTCGAGTGGCATGCTAAGATCGATTTTAATGCGTTTTATCGGGCGGCGCATCGTTGTGTGAAACCGTTCCGTTCGTTTCCATTACAATATTAATTTTTGTAATTTAGTTGCCTAATCTCCAGCGACAGGCCCGATACGGGCGCGACACTTATCTCGGTGTCGGCGGACACATATAATCCATTAAGTCGTCATTTCCACTCGGCTGATCATTCCTCAACCACGCGTCACTCGCCCCCGGACTCCGGGCCAACCAACGACGTATTGTTCGCTACTACTCTATATCCTCCAAGGTCCTTTTCAGTCAACTCTATCGAAACCAATCTAAACCTTAAAACAATACCTCCAATGCCCATAACCCTTCATCACCCCGAAGGCTTATCCTTGTCGACTAATGGACTAGTTTGTTATCTAATCGGGTACACGGCGGACCTATTAATAATTTCCCACATAATTTACTAATTAACGTCCTGTCCGGCAGGCGAGACCTCTGCGTACACGAAAACGGAAATGACGCAGAATTAGGGTTATATGGAGGTGTAATAAATTAATAACGTAACTTCTGATATCTTGTATCGCTGTCGACATTAATATTGTCTGTTTTTGTTTCAGGTAATCATCTATTTCAATTTGCTCAGAGTGCCGTAGGAAGTCAACAAAAAATATGGTAAGAAAATTTCGTTAATGCAATTTGTTATTAGCTGCTGGAGATTTGTGCAACCATGCGTTGTAAGTCCTATTTGGGATTTGGAGAATAAACTAAATGCGTGTTACAAATAATATAGCAGGTTACCCTTGCAGGGGTTAAACTGTGGCGTGTAAATTCAAGAGATTTCACACGTGAGCAGATGCCATAGAAGTGCGTCTGATCACGACACGGGCAATTTGGCGCGAGAGAGCCAACTCGGGTTGTTTGTTCTCTGCGGCACCTGGCGATTCAGGACTCACTGGGTGCAGAATAGAGAAGAAATAGAGTCTGTTTTGTTAATATGCTAAAATAATTACCTTCTATCTATCTTATGTGATGCAAGGAATGTTCAAAGCAATAATTTGCGTTTTCCTACGGTTGGATTGCCTTTTTTCAGAAGATGTCGTATAAATTTGTAATACGCACCCAGTTAATAATACCATCTTCTGGGGTTTTCTTTGTTTTTGGATCTTCTGGGAAAGTGTATTGGTTCCCTAAAACAACATATCAATGTAGACTTTCGGACTAATGTTTTCCAAAGTAATAACATAACAACATAACAAAAAAAAGACTATTCGACGATTCGGTGAAGTATATTATTAATCATATCGTATGACAGGCAAAGTTGTGTAGGCTGATGTTAATCTTCTGAGTAAATTGTTTTGAGTACGTTCAATATTCGACAGAAATACCTAAATATTGGGGACTAGTACCAGTAGTCCTCGTAAATTTTATATTTTTACTTACGTACGCTATATCTTAATAATATGATTCAAATGTCTACTCTACATATTTCCATATTCCGACCTGGGGACATGCGACGTGCCAACGAATAGGGCCGGTTAGATTACGCATTGTCGTGGGACAATTAGAAACTGTTGCGGAGTCCTGCCTCTATTTTGTTATTTGCAAACAATCGAAGTGACATCTGCGCCCCTCCTGCCGTGTTCTCGGCCGGCCAATAAATGGAGCATCTGCTAATTGCGATCACTCTTCGCCACTTCGGCCTACATCTTCAACTTTTATGTTGGCGTGATATATTGATATTTCACCTCAAGTGGGATAGGTGTTTTGTGGCATTCATTCATCTTTGTCATACCGAAGTATTATTTCTTGATTGCTCTTACTGCCAATATTCTTTTTTACTGTATTTATATTATACAGCTGTAAGTCTTGCTATTGTAACAATGTTGGAAAATTACAAAGTAATTGGCAACCGCGTAGAATCGTGTAAATAAACATCCAGTTAATTTGTAGTTTCCGAAGACAAGACAGATTTTGCAAAGAAATTCTTCAATTAAATGTTACAAATATAGCGATGCCACGATTACGTGCCGACGACGTGGCGATAGTATCTGTTAGAAATTTACTTTATAATACGTGCATTATACTTAGAAATTGAAACTAGAAACTTGATGGTTTTCATTTATGGAAGCCGGTTCTTATTCTTGAAATGCATATTTATGAAGTCACCGCGTCCAAGTATTGACATCCCATATGAGGAGACACTTGTTTTACTTTAGATTCCTTTGCGGTACCTTGGCTATGGAATTTATTTTTACCTTAGCATTACTGTACCTACTTATTAGCATAAGGTTCTTTAAGTTTAAGTACGTATCTTGTAAGTGTCATTTTAATGTGCAGCTCGCTAAAAAAGGTATGATGCGCTGACAGACAGACACAACAATGGAACTTAGTGTTTTGTGACAGTACTGTTACCTGTCAACTGGTCAGTATTTTCACAATAGGCTTTCCACAAAATTATAGGTCATATCACACAATAGACAATGTCAAGTATTATCAATTCATGTATTACACAATTTCTTTGCTACTGGTGGCTTGCCCTAGATTCGAATGGGTACCAATGTTATTATTACTTTTGGTGGATGTATCATATGGATGTTTTTAAATTACGTTCTTACACTTATATTTTTCATATACTGCCTTATTCAAATTCATCGCTTTTGCTCTGACAAAATATCAGTATTTGTTCCGAATCATTTTTTTTTTACTCTGAAGATATATTGATAATGCCTACAATCTTCAGACCATTACCAATTTAATTCTACCTTGTCCATTAATTTTCATGTTGTGCTAGCCCTTGTAAACAACATTCAATGTTCCATTAGCGTTTACATACATCAATTGTGCTCGATTCTCATGCCTTTAATAAATCGAATGACCGGAACACACCAGTGATTTAACAAATTTGTTTCGCCTTATTTCTATAACAAGTTGCTTATTCAATATTGTCTACATCGTCCGTCCATAGCCGTAGACGCTGACTAACGATGATGAATGACTCACTGACTCATTGATAAACGAACATACAATAGTTATCGGGACTTGATATGAATTCCCGACCCTCTATTGTTTTCAATAAATTCCAGCACCGAAAATGACAAATACTATCGCCCACAAGAAAACGATAACTCCTTTTCGAAAAATGTCGTGACTAATTTCTTTACATAAAATAACTGATAGGTTTCAGGATATGATAAGTGTCGGAAACATAGCAATGAAAAGTCAAAAGGTTCATTAACTTAAGGACTTAAACTGTCGATGTTACATTTCTTTGATTATCCTAATCCTAACTAATATTATGAATGCGAAAGTGAGTTTGTTTGTTTGTTTGTTTGTTTGTTTGTTTGTTTGTTTGTTTGTTTGTTTGTTTGTTTGTTTGTTTGTTTGTTTGTTTGTTTGTTTGTTTGTTTGTTTGTTTGTTTGTTTGTTTGTTTGTTTGTTTGTTTGTTTGTTTGATTGTTTGTTACCTCTTCACGCTTTATCTACTGAACCAATCTTCCTGAAATTTCGCATACACATAGCTGGAAGTACGGAGAAGGACATAGGGTACCTTTCATCCCGGGAAAAAACACAGTTCCCGTGGGAAATTCACGCGGGCGAAGCCGCGGGCAAAAGCTAGTAGTTTATAAAATGCACATAACTTTGTAACAAAATATCTAACCCCTAGCTTTCGAGCTTATATAAAAGCATAACAATTCAACTGTCGTCAAAGTAGTCATGGTACGATTATATTAAATAGCATGCACAATTTCGCCGAATTGTGAGTCACGTACTCACCATAGCGACATTTGTGATACAATTATAAAGCGAGACTTGCCGACGAACGGTTTTTGTGTCGTAAGGGTGCGTGGAGTCTCCTGTCGTGAAATACGTGCTTCCACTAAGAAAAATGTTAGCATCTTGGAAATTTCAATTGTAACCCTTGTTGCTACCTTACCGATTTGTTCGGCTCGCTGCCAGTGGCAGATATCATCGGCATACCGAGGCTTACTGCCTGATTAAATTCTTGCTGGTGATATAGCTTTTACAATAAAACAGATGTTCGAAACAACGTTGGCCGTTGCATTTTGTATCCGGTAGCTCATCCTGTTACCTTTTCTTTCTTTTAATTGTGATTTTATTTTTACTGATTGCTTGAAGACGGGCTCTATGACCTTTGACCTCCAGGTTTCCAAAGATAAAAGGAAAAATGGTATCACAAATGATACACGTGGCGTTGAATGAAAATACCAAAATAGTGAAATAACTAATCGTCCATATTATCCTAGTCCATTTTATAAACATATTGTCAGTAGTCAGTAATAAATTACTGTAATGTTGTAAGTAAATCAAAATGGCTGTTTCTCGAGGTATTACTTAACAATGTACTCTTAAGTGACATTTGAATGCCTAGTTACTGATGCATTATAATAAGTTCCATAACCATGATTGTTGTTAAGTGAATTCATATACCTGATTGTAGAAACTTGAAATTCCTCGCGTATTAAAATTGTTAAAAGAGTATATTAAAATATCAAAAAAGAAACCGTGTCGACAATATCTTATTAAGGACACCAATACCATAAACTATCGGAATTTTAATGTGTAAAATGCAAACGGTACAGTAATGGAATTCCATAAAATGAAAACTCGTTAATATTTGTCGGCACTTATTGCTGGTTACCATACGTTTGCGAGATGTAATTGGCAGATTATGCTGTGTCACACAGCGTTAAAATGTTCGCATCCTAAGTGCCACATTCGTGTATTGTCCATTAAAATCCACACGAATTGCAATCTCTTTCTGACGATTATCGAAGAACGAAATTGCCTAAGGGTTGCGTAATTTAACGTGGTTTCTTTAATAACATGTTGTAGTAAGGACAGTGAGTCATTACTTGGGTCACAATAAACATTGTCCTACAACGGTCTAAAGACGAGTCGTAACTTGTGAGATTAATATGATATTTTTACGCCCAAACACAAACAGACCGTTGGCTAATGAAATATGGCAACATGGCCGTTCCCTGATAAACCCGCGTTGGGAGTTTATTGCAGTCGAGTGCGATAACTCAAGATGTTCGGCCAGTGAAATAATTTACATGGTGGTGGTCTGGTCCTTTGCGTTTTTCGGCGCTACCGTCTCTACCACTTGTCTTTTAGCAGCATCGTTTTTATATTGATTCATGCTAAAATACATAGTATTTTATATATAGGTATAGCCCCGCGGCTTCGCTTCTGTAGTCGCAACTAGTAAAATAATTTTGAAAAGTAATTATTGTGATTGATACGAGCAGTAAGAATTTGTTTGCATACTCTACTTATTTATTTTTCAGACTTTATTGAAACTTTTTCCTTGGATAGCTTAACATGTAAGTAGTAATATAATATTTTTCTGAAACTAAAACCCTGAGCATATAATACGTAACATCATAAAAAACATAAAAACGCAACCCTTCATGGACACAAAACCAACTATTAAAAAATTAACAATAAAGAACATCTCTCGCTCCCAGTAAAAAGTGCAATATTCACTCCCCAAATCCGAGCATTGTGATATTAACTCTCTATTAAATATTTTCCGCATTGCTGCGGGCTAATCTATGAGCCACAATGGGGTAATAAAAATACCTGCATAAAAAATCTGTATGGTTCATTCACCATTGAGAACGTTCCTGGATCACGTGTCAATCAAGCCCTATTTTTGCCGCAATGAAACGTGTTATTCCGTTTATGTTGTTATTCATTGGCCGTATCGCAGTCCCCCACTTTTGGCCGATCACAATGCTGGGATTGGTATTGTATTTTAAATCTCTACTACACATTAGAATTTATTCCATGTCGGTCTGTCTGTATGAACTGCTATATACATAGACACGCTTACTAGGGATTTGCGTTGCATTTTCAAACCGAATAAATCTTTCTGAAATCGAATGAAAGTAAAAGTAATTTCGTTGAATTAATCTGCTACCAAAATCGATGTAAGCGGACAAAAGTTTTAATTTCACAATGAAATTCATTTCAAGGCACGTTGTAAACTCGACCGCAAAAATATGAAGCTGCTATTTTTAATGGAATTGTTTTCAAATTCTTTTTTACTGTTAGTGAAATCGCGTCACTTAAATCCTTTTTGTATATCCAACTACTGTCAGCGACTTTCTCCACGTTGACTTCAGAATAGTTTTATAACGGAATAATACTGAAATTGTAGTAGGCATTACAATTTCAGTATTACCTCTATTGTTTAGTCTTTATAAATCAATTTTCTGTTTGTACAGTGTAATGGGAACGTAGAGTCAACTTGTAAATACTGAATTTATCGGGATTGTGAGCAATAAAAAGTAAAGCAGGCGAAGTAGGGTTGATTTAGTACTATCTTGTTTCACCAATTTACGTTCGCTAGCTCCCAGCAGAGGCGCAGGGCGCGTATTGTGTTACCATGCTACACATTCTTCGAAACCCGAACTGGGATGGGATTCTTTTGTGTGACGCGATTTGAATATTACTTTAATGTGATGGGTTCTCGCTTTTAATAATAAAGGGCGAACTGAATGACCTGCGGTATGATTTCTATTTTTTTTGTCAATTGTCTCCCCATGAGGTATGAAATAACATTGTATTAAGGATTCGTGACATTAATCCGGACTTCAAATCTACAGATATGCACGTGTTAGAAAACTAAAAAAAAAAGGAAAGTGTATATATTTGTATATTTTTATGTTATTTAATAAATAACTAAGCCTTTGAATATATTTTGTACTTTTACTTTATCTCAACAATTATTAATAATGTGGGTAGGTTAGGTCATATAAAAAGAAACAATACAATCAGGTTCAAATGTTTATTCTATAAAACTGAACCTGGATTTCATAGAATTTAAAAGCTACAGACTACTAGGATTTCGTAACGACCACTGCTGAGAAGAAATCCCGAAAGAAACTCATTTGAACAGTATTGGTCCCTTTAATGCCAGAGGGGTCTTTAATATATTTTTATAGTCATATTTCATTTTTTTACCACACAACAACAATACACAAATTATAAACAGCCAGAAATAATATCTAAGTGCGGGACTTATATCAAAAATACTTTCATCATTAAAATGCTACATTATCTCGAAATAACATAGGCTGTATTCATTATTAGACACTCCCGTAAGAAGCCGGGATGGGTTGTCAGTATTTTATTAAATTTCTCAGAACATAAACTATGAAACTTCATCATCAAATACATATAGAAATCAAAACATATAGAAATATTCAAATGACAAAGGTACAGCATAACAATAACATAACATAACAATATAATATAAATTCAAATAATATCTAGTACTTATCTTTATGTCTGTACACTACAAGCTCCAAATGAAGACTGAGCCAGAAATCAATGGCCACGTCTCATTTCGACTACCGCACAGTCAATACAAAAACTGTTTATGTCAAATTCAATACAATTACTTTTTATACTTTAGTCTAATTAATACAGTTTATAAAATACACTTAATTGTTAATTTGATATTTAAGAATTTAATGTAGTTAGAAATGCTTTATATAAGTAAATATATTTGACATTATTTTTTAATTTGAATTAAACAGGAAGTTACATTGTCATTCACCTCAATATATCCGTGGCACTACCTACGGTGCCAAAACAACCGACACTAGTTACAAATAATAATTATTAGAGTATCTGTATTAAAATAAATATAAATGAGGTAACCAAAATTATAATAAAAATTTCAATATCTGACACGGCCATACTGACAGTACTTCGTCCTCGAAGTACTTAATATAACATTTCTTATAAGAACAAAACAACAGTATTCAACACATCCAACGATTCCAATACCATAGACATATATAATTTTTATAAATCACACTCAATATTTGTAACGTCTTAAAACATTTTACGTATTAAAGATCGACACATTTAACATATTAAGTGTTATTAGAACCAATAACTTACATTTTTTATTGTTTCGAAATGATACATGTACGTTACATATCAAACATTTTTAAATTTCATCCAATTTATCAAACGTTATCCACTCTAATAACTTCAATCTATTTACCCATCATTTCACTTATATCTTTTCAACAACGTTTTAAACACCAATCTATTAATTTATAACGTATCAAATGTTTTCAACACCATCAATATAATAATAACATACTAAACGTTTTCATCACCAATAAATTTAAGTCTATTCTAATACAATAAAAAGAAAAACATTTACTTATGTAATTATTTCTTATGTCTATCCTGTTAGTGTCCCACCTTTCACATTTGGCGAACAGTTAACAGTATCCCTCCTGTTAGTGTCCCACCTTTCACATTAGGTGAACAGTTAACAGTATTCCTCCTGTTAGTGTCCCACCTTTCACATTAGGTGAACAGTTAACAGTATCCCTCCTGTTAGTGCCCCACCTTTCACATTAGGTGAACAGTTAACAGTATCCCTCCTGTTAGTGCCCCACCTTTCACATTAGGTGAACAGTTAACAGTATCCCTCCTGTTAGTGTCCCACCTCACACTAGATGAACAGCTAACAGTATACACTCTGTTAGTGTTCCACGACCATTTAACAGTATCCCCCTGTTAATGTTCCACCTTTCACATTAGGTGATCAATTAACAGTATCCAACACACATTTTAGCAAAGAAAGTAATAATATTATAACTAAGTAAATCTAAAAATAGGTAATTGAAACTAATCATTAGAATACCCTAGTCATGGTATGTTTATCTACTCATTCTCCAGTGTCGTTTTCTGAAAGCTTCAATAATATTTCGCAATTTACTTTGACTTTGAAGAAAATAGGAGTATTTATTTATGAGACATAGGTAGGTACGTACATTATAATTACAGATGGAATCAATGGGTAGTTATCACTATGCCCTGTCTTTTAAGACTTAATAAAATCAATAAACTGTCATTTATTAAAATATTTGAAATATGTAGTAATATCTGACATATGGAAGAAGGGAAATAATTTGTATGCCCCGTTAATCTTCGACCTTTGGACAATCGTACCTATTAATGGACTGTTAGACCTTTCACAAACCGCTCGGCCAGTCTGACTTTCGACAAGCTGAAACCTCCAAAACATAATCACAGTATTAATCGGAAAAATTTTGAAATATGTTACAGCTTTAGTAAGCAATTGAAATATAATTGTTTATTGTCAACACTGTTACTATTTACTTATAGGTAGCTGTATTCTTAAAATTATTACAAATCCTATTTTATATCACAACAAAACAAAATAATTATAATCTTAAATACTGAGTTGTAGCACACTATTATCTGAGACACAATGTCAAATAGAGGTAAAAACTACGCCACTACGTCCCTTTTACAGTCAAGAGGTATAGTGAGTTTTCTTAAATGCTTAATAAAAGTTAAACTAAGAATTATATTTATCACTTATATATAACATTTTCATTACACAATCACTAGATATTTACTTAAACGCAAAATTGCAATTTTTTGTTTAATTCTAAGACAGATTAACACAAAAAGAAAGTAATCACATTGTTTTATTTTGACGAAGTTAAATTCGAGCATTTCATAGAAAAACTAGGAAAAAACAACAACACTCACTGCAGTATTTCATTAATTAGAAGCTGACATTGACAGTAATGAATTGATATTTTTTTTTTATTAAGTTACATATTATTGCAAAAATGTTTTAAACATCATACATATAAAAGTAATTAGGTACCGTAATTTGGGGAGAATAGGGGCAAATCTCAACTTTACGACAAAATTTAAAGTATTTTTCAACAATGTATTGCTATAAGAAAGTATTTAGAGTCTATGTTTTGTCTTTCACATACTTATCGTATCTTATCTTATCTTTCACATAAGATCTGATAACATTTGAATTCGAGTGAAAAATTATAAAATATACCTATCAAGTCCCTATCAAATATCACCCGGAATCTAGGTCGGAATCCGGATCTGGATTAGAGCAGGATCAATACGGAAATCTGTTATAGGTACCCACCTACTATTTTTTACTACTCGTTTAGTAGTATAATTTAACTTTCCAACCATTGGAAAATAAAAAAGCCATTCCTACTTTCAAAACATAATTTAAATTAATATACAAAAAAAATAATTTTCTAAATAACTTGCTAGATTAACGTAAATACCAATAATATATATATATTTTAAATTCTATATTGCGACAACCCTAAGAAGCTGTGTCTCTTGTCTCTATTCAACTTATTTTCACTCTAATAACCTCTTTCTTTTCATTTCTTTCCATAACTGACTCGTCCCCCTCTAAAGTAAGTGTTTTGGATATTTTTACAATTCATCGAATAACATCACAATTTATCTCATATTTTTATATATTTTAATTTAATCTCATCAATATCTGTAGATAATGATGAACTGGATGAACTGTTGTTTACTTAGTTAGCCAACGCCTTAATTATGGTTCACAAACGGTGATTCCAATTTCAAAATTATGAGTTGTATCGTCAGAATTCATTCAATCTATTTTTAAATTTATTTGGCACTGTAATCGCCGACAAGCTAATTGTTATCGATCTACCCTAACAATTTTTTTTTTGGCTCGGTTACGTCTAAGTCTTGAATGCTCTGGTCAATCGGTATATCTGCATTACAGATTATAAGTAAACAAATGAGAGTGAAGCCAGTCTATTTTTAAAAAGTGTTACGAGTATTACTTATATGATGCAACAAGACTTTTTACAAACCGCTTGGCCAATCTGACGACCAACAATTTAGATTAAAATTTTTATGACAGTAGCGTAATTAAGGCGTTAACTTCAGCTTTAAATATCGAACAGATCAAAATGGGTAAATTACTTATGTATGAAGGTACAAATCTTACAATTAAATGAACATTGTTTTAGGGCTCGAGTTAATGTTTTCGCAGCCTTTTTTTTTTGAACAATGAGAGGAATGCCCAGTGGGCACACAAACAAAATTAACATTTTTTTTTCAAAGCAAAATGACTACCTTCATTTACCATAATTTCCACGATCTTCTTCAGATGGTCAGAGGACCTCCTACCAAGTTATTACAAAGCCCTGAGGGCCTTACCAGCTTTAGCTGCCTGTTGGTTCTGGCTTCATTCTAGCTCAGTTCCGAGGGCCGCGACTCGAAATTTTTTTTTTTGCACCAAATCTCTACGCCGTTTCACTCTCGGCTGGATCGAAAATCGGCATGGCGACGTCTTCATTCCATCGATGCGATGAAAAGGCGTCACTGAGGAAAAATAAAAAAATATTAGTTTGTTATTTAAGCTGGAATCTATCCCACTTCTGATGTTAGAAAACTAAAAAAAAAGGAAAGTGTATATATTTGTATATTTTTATGTTATTTAATAAATAACTAAGCCTTTGAATATATTTTGTACTTTTACTTTATCTCAACAATTATTAATAATGTGGGTAGGTTAGGTCATATAAAAAGAAACAATACAATCAGGTTCAAATGTTTATTCTATAAAACTGAACCTGGATTTCATAGAATTTAAAAGCTACAGACTACTAGGATTTCGTAACGACCACTGCTGAGAAGAAATCCCGAAAGAAACTCATTTGAACAGTATTGGTCCCTTTAATGCCAGAGGGGTCTTTAATATATTTTTATAGTCATATTTCATTTTTTTACCACACAACAACAATACACAAATTATAAACAGCCAGAAATAATATCTAAGTGCGGGACTTATATCAAAAATACTTTCATCATTAAAATGCTACATTATCTCGAAATAACATAGGCTGTATTCATTATTAGACACTCCCGTAAGAAGCCGGGATGGGTTGTCAGTATTTTATTAAATTTCTCAGAACATAAACTATGAAACTTCATCATCAAATACATATAGAAATCAAAACATATAGAAATATTCAAATGACAAAGGTACAGCATAACAATAACATAACATAACAATATAATATAAATTCAAATAATATCTAGTACTTATCTTTATGTCTGTACACTACAAGCTCCAAATGAAGACTGAGCCAGAAATCAATGGCCACGTCTCATTTCGACTACCGCACAGTCAATACAAAAACTGTTTATGTCAAATTCAATACAATTACTTTTTATACTTTAGTCTAATTAATACAGTTTATAAAATACACTTAATTGTTAATTTGATATTTAAGAATTTAATGTAGTTAGAAATGCTTTATATAAGTAAATATATTTGACATTATTTTTTAATTTGAATTAAACAGGAAGTTACATTGTCATTCACCTCAATATATCCGTGGCACTACCTACGGTGCCAAAACAACCGACACTAGTTACAAATAATAATTATTAGAGTATCTGTATTAAAATAAATATAAATGAGGTAACCAAAATTATAATAAAAATTTCAATATCTGACACACGCACTCATACGCTTTTCAATATTTATAATACAACGTTCAATGGCTGCAGTTGGAATAGCGGATGAAATGCAAAAAATAAAGTGTTGTTAGTGTTATAAACGAACGAACCTTCTGAAAATGCAAATTTCTTTTCATATGTTTACGATTCGAAACGTATGTTCTGTATGTTTTGCTTTTTTTCTCTTTGCAGTGTTGGTTTGCGGATATATATATGCGGCATGCGCCGATATTTCAGCGTATTGTCCGTTTCACGTGAAAATGTTGTAAGACGATTGTAAAACAACGCTCATAAAGTATCTCCATCTCCACAAAAATCCACGACTGCGGGCGTGATACGAAAGCGTTTACAGGATTCATAAATTTTCGACAACAAAGGAATCGAAAAACGGTTTAAGGCGCATATTCGAATGCGACCGCATTACATTAGTGATATGGTAATGTGATTGTTCGCGATAAATTAAATGGCGGAGTCCTGAGGCGCGTCCGCGCACAGCGGGGTCCGTGACTGCAGCGACGCCCGCGCATGAGGCAGCAAGCACCAGGTTATACACCTCACACTTTTGACAATAATGCTCACACTTTGGAAGATTATTAACGCCAACCTCCCGTCAGATCCTTAGCGTGGGACGAGCCTCTCGAAATATAATTGGAAATTATATCCCCTGAAGTAAACTGTCAAGCGCTGCATACTACGAGCTGCAGACACGAATTTCGTATTCCGGCGTCCCGTTTAATTGGCACATTGTTCTAGTCGCCTTTTATGAAGCGAAGCGGTATTCGTCGTTCACGTCGGCATTCTTCTCAGTGACTCAGAGTCTCCAGTTTGTAAAAGTGTCACCAGTGTGTCGAACAAATTACCAGACATTAGCCATTCGGCGGCGACGACAAACTTTTTATTGGATAGTTCCCGGGGAACGGACCGCGGATGCTCCCGACCTTTCTAAATTGGGTGAGAAATGCTCAGTTTGACGCCCGCTTTGCATATCTCGCCAATAAATCTACGTGAGCTCTAGAGTCTTGAAGACGTCTCACAGATTCGATTTCTCTCTATAACTGGGAGAATAATTTTGTCCGTTGTCATTCATAGGCTCAGTTTTATCGCGTTTCGGTTTGACCTCAATATCCGTTAGTTACCCATGCCGTCCTTAGAAGATATCCTATCGCAGATAATAATTTGTTGTCAGAATTACCCCGGCGACCATTCATATGAATTACCGGTTAATTAACTGCTCAGCTTCTAGGAGGCGTGATTTAGTACAAAAAGTTTTGTTACTTGTTGAGTCTTTTCTAGATGCTGTTGATTTATTTGCTGTTTATTCCATTTCAATCTATTTGATATCTATATACCAGTTGGGGTATATATTCTGAGACGTAGTGTAAATATGAAACGTGAAATATCACAAAATAACCAGAGTTTGGTTTATTTGTTATTGTATGAGTGTCATATGAATTTTATGTGATTGGACTGGCTGGTACTTATTTTTGTTGGGGGTCCGCTTATAGCGGTTAAGTATAAGCCCATCTCTTCATCCATCTGCAGATTCGCATAAAATTCATCAAGATTCCATTATTATCGATAAAATATTGATGATTATGAAACTGAGATAGTATGTATGAAATTCTGTCCATATTTAGGGGCTGAATATTGATAAATGTCAACTATTTTAAGAGTTCTTCCATTCCACCATAAGCCCGCTATACAGCTAAACGTGGCCTTTGCCTCACGATCCTTGGCTCTGTCTATCCCGTAAGGGATGAAGACGTGATGCTGTATCTGTAAATTATATGAAAGTTTTGCATCTGTTAAGTTTTTTATTTTACTTCGAAATCGAGATACTGGTAACTAGGACTCCGCCACGGAATGTCTAAGTACTAAATGTCTATGTACGTTACTTCTAAAGTATCCAATGTCGAAATATGCAAGTACGAAGTACGTTAGTTCTAAAGTATCCTAGTACTACGTACTCCAGTGCTAAAGTTTACGATGTCTAAGTACTAATTTTCTATATACGTTACTTCTAAAGTATCCAATGTCGAAGTATGCAAGCACGATGTACGTTAGTTCTAAAGTATCCTAGTACTACGTACTCCAGTGCTAAAGTTTACGAGAGCGAAGTATGAAATGCCGATGTATGGTAGTTCTAAAGTACCCAAAGTCGTAGTATGCGAGTACGATGTATGTTAGTTCTAAAGTATCCTAGTACCACGTACTCCAGTGCTAAAGTTTATGAGAGCGAAGTATGAAATGCCGATGTATGGTAGGTATAAAGTACCTCATGTCGTAGTACGGACAGACGGACTACAAAGTGATCTTATAAGGGTTCCGTTTTTACCTTTTGAGCTACGGACCCCTAAAAATGAGTATTTATAAGCTTGACTAGTAAAATAAAAACCCTGATGGACCAACATGGACCTACCCTGTGTGCTAATTTTACGGTAGGTACATGTAATACAATTAATTACATGTTCATATTTCTTTTACCTCATTGAAAACGGAAGGTCCCGTAAAATATTACTACAGCTGGTCAGCCAAAATTTTGGTGATGTTATTGTTAAGAAAATACGTACATATAAAGAAAAAAGTTCTTTGATACTGGAATTCTTTGTTCTTTGAAGTTCTTTGCTTTTCTAAATTAGTGTTTTTCTAAACATGCTCAACCTACCTTCAGAGCAAACGTCAGAAAAATAATAACAAAAAAAAAAAAAAACACGCGTAAGTAAAAATAATATATAATTTATTATAACTATATTTTTTATTCAAGTGTACATTTCTACATACAAGTACACAACAACACAATAAACAAACATTCATGAAACCCTAAAAACATAACACTCCTTTTTTGGACAGTCACGTAAAACAGAAAAAATTAACCTTGTTATTTTTCAAGTAAAAATTAATTACAGAATTATACAATTCTTAAAAACAAAAATTACAAAAAAATTGCAGTAAGTTTGGATGTGAGTTTGTGAGGATGTTTGGTACTCAATCACGCAAAATCTACTAGACGGATTTCGATGAAATTTGGTATACGGATACTAACTAGTAAAATAAAAGTAAAAAACATCGTACTCTCATACATTCAAACTATCCCACATCGAAATTTAATACTTCGCTCTCATATATTTTCGTACTGGAATGAATAGTACTCGGATACTACCATACATCGGCATTTCATACTTCGCTTTAGTATACTTTAGCACTGGAATACGTAGAACTCGGATACTTTAGCACTAACATACATCGTACTCGCATACTTCGACATTGGGTACTTTAGCACTGGAATACGTAGAACTCGGATACTTTAGAACTAACATACATCGTACTTGCATACTTTAGAACTAACGTGCATAGATGTTTTGTACTTAGACATTCCGTGGCGGAGTCGGTAACTAGCGATGTGGCAACGTGCAGTAACCATAAGCAAAGTACTGAAAGAGTTACCGCGGCACAGCGAAGGCACTTAACTCTATTGTTTTATAGCACGATAATAATATTGGCGCAGGCAAGTCCGATTGTTTTCTCACATAGATCGATTTACAGTTACCTATCGATTGTTGAGAGGCCGGGACGTGCCTGCGCCAGGAATCTACAACCGCTTCCCATTATTATCTGAAGGATTTTACTGCCTCGTCTGATCCGCGAGATAAAGCACTCCCATTCAGCGTGTAACAATCTTATTTCGGGAGATGCAAATAAACGTAAAGGGAAACAAAAATTTTATGTCGCTCTCGCTTTGGTTATCGCCAATTTGTGTCAACTGAAGCGTTCGTTTAATATTAATAAAACTGCTAGCCCCTCAACCCTCCGCGTGCTTTTACGGTCGGCTTGATGGCGACTTATTTGAATAAATATTTCCGAGAGAGACCGAGCCTTCTATTCCTTTAAATTTATTTATTTTGTAATTTTTTTCCTTAGGCCATCGGAATACGTGTAACCGCCGGGCGTTTCACTGTGACGCCCCGCTAGGGCGCATTACTAATGTGGATGACGCGACACTATTATAACCCATCCTTTATCTAATACAATGTTTCCTTTATTATAAAACCAGAATTAAATGTTCGATCTCTTTCCAAGTTATGTATTTGGACGCTGCGGGAGTCCATCAGGTTTTTTACACTTAACAGCAAATAAGTGTTTATTGATTTAGAGATTGTTTTTTGCTCGTAATATAAATTTGAATTGGATTGACATGCTTATTTAAATTGGCTTCGATTTAAGTTAATTATAAAAAGTAAATCAGATTTTACGTAACACAAATTCAAGTATTGTTGTTTAACAATGCAGACAACAATGTGTAACTGGACTCTATTTTTTGTTTACTTGGTCATAAAGGAGTTTTCTGAACTCATTGTTGTAGTTTTTCGATACATCTTTTGTATAACGTTTAGAATGCAAGGGTTAAGGTTTTCGTCTTATCTCTCTTATCGATATAACCAAAAAAAAGGAGACGTAAAACGTGAAACACATTGCTCCCTTTTTACATTAGGATCAGGTAAAAACAACGAGCCAGCGCCGCGTAATGTAAAGCGATAAACATCTCGATTCAATCTACATTGCGTTTGAGAGTAGCCCAGCTGTATCTGCCTAATGAGTAGAATTTAAATGTCAAGTATCAGGGATTCAGAGTCGTTTAGGAGATGACGAGGCCCTATTTGTAATTACGTACGGCCGGGCCGACACCCATGTCATCGCGCGGAAGTTAATCTAGCCGGACGACCGGCATGTGATGCGTGCCTCCCGAACCTACTTATGTCGTCGACGATTAGCGCTCACCCTACACACTGACTGATCACTTACCTTCCGATAAAAAAAAACAATCTAAAGATCGTATCAAGACGTTTTTTACGGTCAGCGAACTAAGCTCAAATTCCTTTATTGTCCCGATCGCACGTTGGGCCTGTATCCAATAAATGAATGCAATATCGTGTTCTACAAACGAATTCATATTCCACGTTGGGTAAAGGAGTCGTCATACTGTAAATATTTTATGTTAATACGTTCCGTTCGTACACGTATTTCGATCATGAGATCCGATCGTGAGGCTCCATTCGTGCCTGAATAACTCGAGAAACTGCCGCGGACATGAGTTAATTTTGTGATGAGACGTTATCGCGGATACGAACAGATTCTACCCTCGTTTGTAGCAAAAAATGGCGCGTAAAAAGAACTAGGGCTCATTTTCTTTTCCAGTCAAAAATAGACGAAAGTATGTTTCTAAATGTGATGGTGACAACGCGAAGTGACTGCATGTATTTCGCCAGTAGAGATAAATTTCACTTAAATCTATGTCTTAAATTAATAAAAGTGTGAAGTGATTAAACAAAAGTTTTACGGCATAGGTTTTTTTTTAAATAAAATCAGAATTAATATAATTTATTAACTAAACGTAGATTAAATTCTAATCTCCTATGAAACACATGCTACGATCAATCAACATTCTATTACGTTAGGTTATTTTTTTACTTTAAGAAAAATAAAGCTTTGACCTGTGGCTTTGACAGTAGTGGTAGTGGTAGATGATTATTTAAAGAATTAGTATTTTAAAAAGAATATTTAAACTTTTCGAATATTCATCTTGACGTTAAACTACAATGCGATCAATCTACATCTACATATGGACATTTTTTCTAAATATTAGAAGCAGGACAGCGAACAGCCGAAAGATATTGAAAAAGGGGTAATAATAGACTCCACTGAATTATCTCGCGGAACCCATCTCTTGTTTGATAAATAGATTTTTTCTCAACAGTTTTCGAATCAGCCTTCGTATGGCGTGCTCCTATTGTGATATGAAATGGTTCTTATTTATTTGTGAAACATGACAGATAATTCGGGCTACCGATTGAGATGTCTTTGTTGGGAAAGAATGCTTGTTTGGTTTGTGTATAACACAAATAGGCCAGGTTATTGTTCGCCGTGTTTTGGTTATGAAAATTATTATGACAAATTGGGAGGTCGCGGGTAATCCTTTCGTTTGTGCGACATCTGCCTTTCTTAGTCAGTGGCACTTATTCTCAAAAATACGTGGCTTGTTGTTAATAATGTTGCTTTACGTTACAAAAACCTTTGTGAACAAAAATATGTTGCGAAATAAATATTCGAAATAAGTTAAAACATCTTTCTCGTATAAATCGAAAGTTTGATAGCCGTTATGCAAGTTTCATTGACCCGCGGCGCTTTTCCTTATTTGAAAATATACTTTGAAATTCGCAATAGAATGTCAGTCGCAGGGGACGGTCGCGGGCAAGTGCAGAGCATTTTATAAATGTGTTTTCAGTAGACGTAGCCGGTCTGTGGAGCGCAAGCCCATGCACAAGTTTAATGGAAAAGAATTGAAAAGTAGCGCGTCTATATGGTAATAGAAATTGCCCGGAAGAATAGAGCAAAGACGACAGAGTGCAGAGCTTTGAATTATGGTTGTTTTCTTGAGAATTGAGCGTTATTGCGTACGTTTTCAGGATCTGGGAGACTCCGTTCTGTCTGTATTTGTTGAACGAAATTCAGGATATCTTTTACCTTTGTTTATTGTCATGACTTGTATACAAGAGTTCTTAGAATTTATTGTCTTGTCTTCTTTCTGACACTTTACGTCAGTGCTATTATGTTTTTTTTTTGAGTAAGCTCTTATCTTATGTAGAGGTAATTGTATAGGCATTATGAAAGGTTTTGTTGTGTTTGTTTTCAAAGTTGATGACGGAATCAAAATAAACTATTCGATTTCTTTATATCATCGCTGATATTTTGAGACAAGAATAAGAAGTGTTAAGTACACAATTTCACACACAATAAAGTGAGTAATGAATAAGCTGTAATGAATGGAGATCGATTCAAGTATGTCGCAAGTCTGTCGTAGGCCTGTGGTGTGGCCCTAGAATAGCACCAACCCATCTCTTCCCGTGGGTGTCGTAAGAGGCGACTAAGGGGTTCAAAACACCGGAGGATGGGCAGCAGCATCTTTCCGCGTACTATGCCATCACACTGCGATCGCCAACCCGCCTGCCAAGCGTGGCGATTACGGCAAAACCCTCCATGATGAAATCCTTGGGGGAGGCCTTTGTCCAACAGTGGACGTCTTTCGGCTGAGAGAAGAAGAAGATGTCGCAAGTATGAGAGTTGGTCCTCAAGGCTGTCGCGTTCCCACTGATTATATTACGTATTTGTAAACAAAACGTGTGCGTCTCGCCGTACAAATATTTGGGAAGAGCATAAGAGGGCACTTAGCGAGATGTCATTGTTATGTTCGCGGTGTTAATATATTTAAATATCTTGAAACTCAACACTTGCTCACATTGTGTTGCACTTAGTATACCACAAATTTTTGGGTGTGTAAATACTATATTTACTAACATTTTTGTTACCTTCATTTTCGGCCCTTAAGCTTCATTATTAGTTATTGATGCTGATTTATTTTAATTGAGAAAAGTTTTATCTGATCATCTGAACATTGATCTTTGTATAAACAAGTCGTCTAATATGGAAATTTGAAGAATCCGAATATAGTGCTAAAAGAATTATGCGCCTCCAATTTATTACGTAAAGTTGAATAAATTTAAAATTGTCATAAACAGCGGATAACCCGTTCGGAAACTGCTTCAAAACAAATTGTGCTACGGTTATAAAGAGCCAATAATCAGATGATTGGAACTTGCTCGAGCTGGTAGAGTTGCTATACGAGGTTTTTATTCACCGTTATTACCCGGCCAAGTCTAATTGTAGGCTGTTTATAAGTGTCTCGTTTCTGTTCAATATTCATGTCCAGATTATGCCATCTAATTGCCGCTTATAAATCTGAACCCAACTGTGACATCTTAATTGGTAAGGTAACAAATCACCGTAATAGGAAAATATTTAGCAGTGCTTACGTAGTTATCAACACATTAGGAGAATAGATTGATGAGTGTGTATGCTGGAGTTCTTTAGGAGAATATTTTAATATTAACGCTTTTAAACGTATTAAAGTACAAGTTTTTCAAAATGTAGATAATTTGGTGCTAATTTACAATAAATAAATCTGATATTGCAATTTCAACATAGGTATCAATTTATTTTTTTTATTTTGACTTAACCGTTATTTACCTACCTGTAATATTAAGATGCAAGTATGTGTGTTATGTCATTACTGACCCTTAAAAAATCTCTCCACGTTTTTCGAAATACCCCAAGCTGTTTATTTACAAATATAATAACCCGTAATACATCGTTTAAATATAAAGTTTCCCTCAATTACCCTCTAAAGATTATGTCTTCTAAAATTTATTTCCTACAGAACCTAATCAATTTTTATAGAACCAACACTAGGCATTAACTGTTACTCCGTCGGTTAGTAGGAAATCGCCGTATCAAATATTACAACCGCTTTATCTACTTTCCTCAATATGGTCCGGTGATACGGAACTCGAAATTCATGGTGTCCACATAAAATTTTATTGATAATACATTTTCGCTGGAGTACCAAACGTTCTTTATTGATGTTCGGTCGAATAAAACGTGCTCTACTTGTAAGTTACCGAGTAGGTAAGCTTACAGACTTATATTACAGTGTTTGATAATTTTTTCAATTTTATTGTGATGTAATTTGTGTTGAATTATAAAATACCTTTATAGATTTTTTTTACAAAATTACGTTTTTCTGAATTGGCTAGCACATTGAGTACTTATTTTAAAAAATAATGCAATGCCGCTTATACCTTCGGTGCTCTTGTCTCTTTTGAATACTCTCTAACAACAAAGAGTATTCAAATTAAGTAAATATGCAAGTGATATAAATAAAGTAGTCAAGTTTAGATTTATAATGCCACATTTGTTTACGTAAACATGTAAACCGCGTTCGTTCCGGCCATACGTTGCTCACAAAGTAACCAGAGCATAGACATAGCACTTTATACGGAATTCAACTATTATCATGGGTTGAAGAACTAGTATAAGATAACTAGGAAAATTCATAGGAATTTTCCTAGTTTTTATCATATACTGGTTTTATATTATGTTTTATTTGATACCTTACTTACCAGTTTCTCTATAAATTTTAAAAAAATATTCAATTTCCATTTTTAGTAAATTTTGGATAAACATGTATTAACTTTTAGTTTTAAGCTCGTTTTGTTAGCTCTCTTTCTTTAGTAATAATGTACCTTTTTGGCCAGATGTCACTTATATCATCGTAAAATTTACAAACTCTTATAGCAAAAACTCTTTACTTCGGACATAATACCTAGCATTTCTTGGCATATTTCTTAATTATTTTTTATGTATAACGGAATAAGAGAATTTATCTTTCTGTACCCGTGTTATTTTTATTTTAGTCGTAAATCGAACAGTTTGTCGTAGCCGATCGTAATTATGAATAATTTTGTTATTTTACGGTGCTCGCCAACCGCGACATGTCTCAATATTTAGAGCGTTATATTCTACTAAGTTTATCCACCGTCAATCAATAAATCAGAAGTAACAGGACTATCACATGCGTGAAGAATTTTCCAGTAACCCCATAAAACTAAACTGGAAATCAGAAATTCTTTATCGAAACTTGGCCTTCAAAGAAGGCTCTTTTTCACGTCAAAAAGTAATGATATAATCGTAGTATATAATGTCGCAAAGCTATAAACTACTAGCATTTCTGAACGACCGCTGCTGAGAAGAAATGCCGAAAGAAACTCATGAAACAGTCTTAAAGTGATCCCATTGGATAAGTCCGCCATTATTACAAATCACTTAATAATAGTCTGCAAAGAGGTATTTTCTCTCTGCTTTTATTGTAAATAGTAAATACTTAAATTAGAACAAGAATACTTATACCTATACATATATGATAGGCAGGTACAACTTACTGGGAAACGAAATTAGGAAAATTGTTCTGCAAATTCTAATACCTGTTCTATGACTATATTTGCGAATATTGCACATCTCTAGACCGCCTAGTTATTGCAATAACAATAAAGTCAACGCGTTGTATAAAATAACAGTAAACATACATAAAACGTAACGTGGGAGGCAACGCGTATCTTTTATTAACCTCAAAACAAGGGAATTCTGAAAAAGAGAACAGTTGAGAAAAAGAAAGTCTACATTATTAGAAATTGATTTAGATTATTTTCCTTGATTAGAATAGAGAATTTAATTAATACGATTCTATCAAATTTTGTATAGGAATTATAAAAAAAACAACTAACTGCGCCCCGGGGCTCCTCTCCGGTGGGAATTTCGGGATAAAAAGTACACTGTGTTATTCCTGGTGTCATTCTACCCGTGCAACAAATCTTGTCGAAATTCGACTAGTGAAATTCTTTATTGATTCTTTATTGCGATGTACAACATCGCTTATTGGTCGCTTACTATGGGCCTCATAAGAAGGCTCAAGGTCACCCAAAGGGCGATGGAGCGCGCTATGCTCGGAGTTTCCCTGCGTGATCGAATTAGAAATGAGGAGATCCGTAGGAGAACTAAAGTAACCGTCATAGCCCGCAGAATCGCCAAACTTAAGTGGCAGTGGGCGGGGCACATAGCTCGCAGAACGGATAGCCGTTGGGGCAGAAAAGTTCTCGAGTGGCGACCACGAACCGGAAAACGTAGTGTTGGCAGGCCTCCCACTCGGTGGACCGACGACCTGGTGAAGGTCGCGGGTTGCCCATGGATGCGGGCAGCGCAGGACCGGTCGTTGTGGAAATCCTTGGGGGAGGCCTTTGTCCAGCAGTGGACGTCTTTCGGCTGAGAGCAGAAGAAGAGAAGACTATATGTTTGTGACTGTTTTTACAATGTAGGTTATGGGCGATCTTGTCGAATTCCCATGGGAGTATATCCGTGCGGCACACCTTGTATCACAATTATACTACGACGTTGCTTCCTCGATATTTATATTCAATTCACTAAGCAGCTCGCTCTGCTATGTACTAGGCATGACACAATTTTAAGAGATCTAGGATAAAATAAAATAAAAGAAAATTTGTCCAGACATCCGATTTTCACCCCACCGTAGGCTAGATACGTCACTGTCCGCCGCGTCTCTTCATTCGCTTTTTGTGTGCGGGCATGGCAACACACACACTACAACAATATTTTTATTTTCTTTATATTCCAAGTATCTGGAATATCTTAAAATTAATTTATAACTTCAGTGTCAGTGGAAAATAACGTACTTTAAGTTCATTACACTCGTAAACAACGAAAAATGTAAGTATTTTTTCATTACCTGAATATCTGGTTTGAATATTAACTATACTTTGAAAAAGTTATAATGCCTAACAAAATGTTAGTTAACTACATATTTATGTTGCATTGGCTACTATTACTCGTACGTAACCGTGATTTTACATCACACCTGTGTAAACCTGCGGGTACTTTGATAACATTTAATCATAAACTCAACAAACAACGGTCGTTAGACCAATTGATTTTTTTCCGCTGACCCAACTATGCACCTACCTTCCTTTTATCTTGGAATTGTCTGTGCATACATAATACAATATCGCGAATAGTATCTCGCGTTCCGAGTTGCGATTTTACATGAATCGTAACCTAAATATGCGTCGCATGTTTATGTTTTACATTTGTAAAAACATTTTTTCGTGGCAAAATCACGAATCTACATATGTATGGAAAGTATGGATAATTTTCTTCTTATTTCTTGATTGTTCTTACCGTCGTTAAAAAAGTTAAACGCAAGGCCCAATTGGGTTATTTGTTGATGAAAGATTAATCATTATTGAACTACGATTTTACAAGTATGTTCAGAATTTAGATTCGCAATAAGTCTGGGTCTAATTCTATACTGAAGACCCTGGAATAATTGTGTATACAAGATTTTAGCCAAGCATAAGCTGTCATCATTGCAACATTTAAAATTAAACTTTTATCCGTTACGTCAATTGCTTAATTGTTTATTGTGATAAAAACGTACGTACCTAATTTGTACGCATTCGACTTTTTTCGATTTTAACGTTACTTCGTTAGTCACTGGATGGGTCTGTCTCAGCTGTATTCACAGTCTTAAAAACCCATCAAACTCCATTGGGCCCACTTGGTGCCCTAATCCTCCTTACCCATCCATGGGAAGGACAGTGTCCCAATATTGGGGACATTAAAATAGCTATGATGATGGCGGTTGGTCTACGGGTAGTCAACGAGGAGTCTACAGGCGATCTACGGGTACTCTACGGGTGGACTACGGGTGATCTACGGGTGGACTACGAGTGATCTACGGGTGGACTACGAGTGATCTACGTGTGGACTGTGCTATGCACATATAGAACTACAATGCGATTGTAGTCGCGTGTGCACTACCCAATAGATCTACAATGCGATTGTAGACAGGGATATATATTTACCCTTAGAATTACAATGCGATTGTAATCAGGGTTTTACACTATAGTCAAGCACATACAGAATTACAATGCGATTGTAATCACGTGTGCTCATTACGACCTAATAGATCTACAATGCGATTGTAGACGGGGTTAGAATTACAATGCGATTGTAATCAGAGCGACTATAGTCAAGCACATATAGTCCAATAAGAAGAACAACAACAACGCAGAAGATATGCAGCTGCCCAGTCTCCTTACGAAAAATGGGCCCAATCAAGAGGCCTAACTACAAAATCTTCGCGCTAAGTATTACCCAATATAACTACGATATAATCGTAGTCTAGTTTATATTCTACACCTATATAACAGCACATATAGAACTACAATGCGATTGTAGTCACGTGTGCACATTATTATGAAATTTTAATTAGTCTAATTTTTGCCATTTCGACTCGAGATGATGATGATGATTATTACCTTATGTAACTACAACGCGATTGTAGTCGCGTGTGCACTACCCAATAGATCTACAATGCGATTGTAGACAGGGATATATATTTACCCTTAGAATTACAATGCGATTGTAATCAGGGTTTTACACTATAGTCAAGCACATACAGAATTACAATGCGATTGTAATCACGTGTGTTCATTACGACCTAATAGATTTACAATGCGATTGTAGACGGGGTATAATACACATTATTACCCATTAGAACTACGACGCGATCGTAGCCTGGTTTATAAAGTATTTTTACTTACTTACTTATTTTATACACACTTATATTAGCATATACAGAACTACAATGCGATTGTGGCCAAATCTACACATTATCAGCCAGATATATGCAATAGAACTCCGAAGCTATCGTAGACGAACTATTATCCGAAGTATAACTATGCAAATAGTAATATTATCAGACGATAACCATGTAACAAAAGTGTGTATCTTACTATACATTTCGAACACCCTTTAAGTACCTCATACTTATCAAAACTTTACTAGACTGATACAGTCAAGTATTATTTTTCTGGCTGCGTAAGTTCTTAGACTATAATGATGTTATAACCATGCACTGTCAGTATTAACTCAGCTCTGTTCATTTCAGCTAAACACGGACTTCGAGTCTCACAACTCTTGGTAGTGACAGATCATCTGTATGTATCCGTTGTTATAAATGTTTGAACATCAGGACTGATGAAAATCGCTGACCAATGCTGGTCATCATAACAGGTATGTACTCATACCAAATATCTAAACATTGGGGCGCATAGAGCCCAAGAGAAAGCTGGGAAACGGAGTTCGGTATACTGAGGAAAGGAAATCCACTCATCAATCGAGATGATTATTCGCCAAATGTACATAATTTAGATAATTTACCTATACACGTATATTACAATATACACGTCTGGTACATTTATTCAATACTTTTAATAAATCGACTGATCAATCGATCAATCAGTTATTTCCTTTATATTTCATATATAAAACAGGTACTTTATGTCACTATTGACAGTATTTTAAATAAACTGTTCAGGCGATCAATTTTTTCTCCTAAAAGTTTGTATCATGAAATATTTTCATTGTCAGTCCGGGTGAATCCGGAATCACCCAATATCGGGTCAATATCCGATACCGGTCATTTTATTTTTTTATAATTAGCAACTCGCTTCACTGACAGTTGCCCATGTATCTTTATACATAAAGAACACATACATAAAGTTTTATACATAAAGATTATGATACATAAAAATTCAGCTTCTTGACTGATTTTTTGCAGATTGCATCCAATTTCAATAAGTAATGATACCTAATACAAACTGTGTACTTACTTATTATTACATACTATATTTCAATACTAACATATGATCAAGCTTATCAATCCAATTAACCGGCTGTTACGTTCACTGTAGTTGTACAACAGCAACGCTCTAAAGCACCTTATAAATGGAATATAAGTGCCTTAAGCCAGTAAGAGTAGTGCTTTCTTTTTTGGGCAAATTAAAGTAAGATAACAAAGCACTTGTTCCTTAAGAACTAGACATTAGCCCTTAGCTCTAGCTTGAGCAAGCAAGTACTGAACAATATTAGATACTCAGTATGTTGTTTTTAGTTTCTATTTATGGGGATTTATTCAAATAGCCAATATGGCAATGGGTTTTTTCTGATCGTAAATGTGTTGAATACTCTACGTAAACTCGAATCTTTGGTACTAATACCCCCATAATTCTATTAATAATTCAATTTCCTCCGCAAATTTAATTCAACAACTGGATACATAATTATAGATACCTGTCTTAGATGCGAATTTTCTGATCAAAAAAAAAAAAAAAAAAAAGATGTAAAGTAGTATAATATGGACCTTTATTTTTTCTACAGCTACTGTACTTATTACAAATTACTCCTAGCCAAGGTCATCTGCAACGACTTGCGTGAGTAAGTTACCATTTGGTATAAGGAAGTAATCTATTATCGAGAATCTAATCACAGTTAAAGACTCTCTTGTCATTACACGTCCTTTGCCTATACGTTACAGAACTTTTAGATTCTTCTTTTGGAAAACTAAGCATCATAACTATTTTCTTTATAATATGTATTTGTTACTGGAAACATAATAAGCTTGTACACAAAGTACACTTGAATTTCGTTTGTTGAATTCAGTCTTTCGTCAATAGTTCTAACTAAAGGCTCGTGCATACGAAGTACGTACTCATAACAAAAGTTATAGTGAAATCATCGTACTGTGGTAGGTACCCAATACTACCTATAGTTTATACTCTATGACTGTGGCTGATTCACCTATATATTCGGCTAAGCTAAGTACAGTCTATAAAAACAGTGTAGTTTATATAAACAGTATATTTCAGCAGAAATGTACCGACCTCAAATTTGCATATTCATGTTTTTTCTCTTGCAAACTAATATATATTTGTCAGGTGAATATATTCCTCGAGTACTTATGGAAAGAATCCTAAATTAGTATAGTGTCCTTTCAACTCGACACATTAACCATCTAGTTGTATATGTTCATAATCAATACAATAAAGCTTTCTAACATAAGTAGTAAAAACTCTAGTCGCTATTCGTAAAATTAACTTTGAGCAAGCATCTCTGCCTGCGTTGAGTTTGCTATTGCAGACTAAAAAATGTTCATCCATCACATCTCTCTTAGTAAATATTTACGTTTTAAAGTTAACATATCTTATTCCCAAATAAGCCTGTTAAAATATCCTGTCTCACAGGAAATAACTATAGTGTACTCATAAAACTTTTAATCTGTTTCTTGTTAACTTCTTTTTCTCCCGAAATATCAAGGCTAGCAACCAAAGTCTGTATCCTACAGAACTTAAACATTGTATTTGAGAAGCTTTAATATTTTTTCACCATTTTGCATTACAAAATGAAAAAACCGTAATGGCTTGGCATCACATAGCTTATTCGAAGAATTTTTTTCTCCAATTTCGTATTATTATTTTTTTGTTTATATCTAATATCTTTATGGAAGATAATCGTAGATACAACTACATTTGTATATATTCATGTAATTAACCATCCTTTATCAAAGTATCTAAGGATCCACTTTTAATAGCTCACATTAAAAAATAATAATAATTAGTATTATTATAATTAAATAAAAATAAAAATCTTGCAAATTTCGCAATGGTTCTAAACATCTGCTTAGTGAATTGAATATAAATATCGAGGAAGCAACGTCGTAGTATAATTGATGGTTAAACAAACTTACCTTAATGAAGTTTGACCATAATTATACAAGACGTTGCTTCCGAAGATATTTATAACCCGCCCGTCCCAATCAATAAGTATAATACATTTTACCATATCCCAAGCGCCACATTCCGAAATTTGATTCTAAAGGAATGAAGAGACGCGGCGGACAGTGACGTATCTAGCCTACGGTGGGGTGAAAATCGGATGTCTGGACAAATTTTCTTTTATTTTATTTTATCCTAGATCTCTTAAAATTGTGTCATGCCTAGTACATAGCAGAGCGAGCTGCTTAGTGAATTGAATATAAATATCTTCGGAAGCAACGTCTTGTATAATTATGGTCAAACTTCATTAAGGTAAGTTTGTTTAACCATCAATAAGTTATGAGGTCCGGCACTTAGGTTTATTTTGTCGGCTCAATCACTGTACAGTTTATACTTTATAGCTCATTCATACCACACATTCTGTCATATCGGCGGCGTTTAATCATAAATTAACACCTGTTAGGCTGTAACAGACCGTTATGTTCGTCATATGCGTCGTAGCATATTTGTAATCACAAACAGCTTGGAACCTTATCGAAGCGATGATTTTACAATCGTAAAATCATCGCTTCGATAAGGTTCCAAGCTACGTTGAGGAACGTTATTTCGTCATTTTATTAAGTCAAATACAATTTTTTTTAGGAAACATTTTTCTACTGTTCATGTTTACAAAACCTTTAAAATTACTAGCTTTTATAGCCATAAAGAATAATCCAAAGTCACAAGTTGTTTATAAAATACTCAAAAGGATAGCTTAAAATTTAGGAATAGTATTTTTTTTTATCGTACCGCAAAAATACGTTAATTTCAAATGAAGTCACTTGGTTTACGATAGTGTTAAAGCACTATTATATTACACGTTACATCTAAAGAATTCGCCGATAGAGAATTGCAACCTTTATTAGTAATGTTATAATATTAATGTCGTCGTTAACATAAAATGCATCCAACTAATCTAGAATATTTTTATGTTCCGCTAATTTAGGTATATTTTCCGATTTTTATCTTTTTGGGGTTCTATAATTTCGCTATATCTTCCGATCGATCGTGGATTATTTCAGAAACTATCAGGGCAAAAAAGGTGTACTTAACAAAGTGGTAAAATTTATTGTTTGAAGAACAAAATACCAATAAGTCCCTCATTGTACATTTAACTTATTCTTTTTGTTAGGTACATAAAGATTTTACAAATAAACAAACAAAATACTTAACAATCATTTTCATTTACAAATCATCTCTTATACCGAACATGTTCTTTTTTGTCAATTAGATGGTGTGGGAAATGGATAAAATATACCAAGCAAAGTAGCAGTCGATAGGAGAGAGATTTTAGAGCTTAATGCTACGGAATCTTATTCTTCAGAAATGAGACTCGCACTTGCCCAAGTTTTAAAATTTTAATATCTAAATCGCATAGCCAAGGAATCCAACTACCAATAATTCAATTTCAGAAGTGCCATCGACATATTTACAAGTTTTAACAAATTAATTTGCCAATTATGATCAAGGAATTTGAAATTTGATTATTATACAGTTGTAAGTGTTGTATAACAATGTTAGATGTTCAATTTTATGATATCGAAGAAAATTAGCAAACATCAATATTTGAAATATGTCAATTTTGTGATTTTATGAATACCAAATTGGATATTGATATTTTAAATAATTTTAGTTGAAATGCTTAGTTAGAAATTATGCAAATTGAACTGTCAGATGTAACCGAACATATAACCAAAAGAACGAACAACGGTAAATATTTTTTTTCCATCGAGTTGACCGTTAACAAAATGATTCATTGCCGGCCCTAGAATAAACTAAGGAGAAATTTGTTCAAATATTCTCACGCGCATGACCACATGTCAATGGTTGGGCCGAGTTTGACACGTCTTGGGGTCAACAACGCTCGTTTTGCGCTCGACTGTACTAATATTTATACAATCGCCAACTCCTCGCCCTGATTGTACTCGACCTAAACACCATTTACCATTATTTTCCTGTTTATTTTGTTCCACTTAATATAAATGAGGTAAGTAAATATTGTAAATACGTTGTTCATGAAATGTCTAGAATGAATAATTAATTTCACAAATTATAAACAACTAGTTTTTGGCTGGCAGCAGACCTCGGTTTTATAGCCTTTAAAAGTGTGCCTGTGGGTTAGTATGGATAAGAAATTTATTTATTGTAAGTTTTGTTCTAAAAGTCAAAAAAAGTCAATAATTTTTATTTAAATAGGCTTAAAAATAGCACTTTTATATAGCATCTAGTAATAGCACTTTTAAATAGTTCTATATGTTTCGATAATTTGATTATACATGAGGTCAAATTTAAGTTGGATAACATTGGTTCTAATTTAAATTTATAAAAGTGGAAGGAGTCAAATATTTTATCCAGCGATCGATTTTGTGTAAAATATATGAAATAAAGTCAAAAGTCATCAATATATCTTTATAGATTGTATATGACACAGAAGCCACGGGCGGGCCTCCTATTTGCATGTCACGACATCAAATGATGTATGATACAAAAAATCGAAT
The DNA here is from genome assembly GCA_018467065.1 of Ephestia elutella. Classification (NCBI taxonomy): domain Eukaryota; kingdom Metazoa; phylum Arthropoda; class Insecta; order Lepidoptera; family Pyralidae; genus Ephestia; species Ephestia elutella. The sequence continues at coordinate 10,644,905 of CM031586.1, forward strand.
AGACACACATAAAACTATTGCTTTTTGTAGTTTTACCTGTACATTCACATTCATTTTAACATTGTTTGTTTATTTATTATCAAGTTTATTCTTTAGTTGTTAACTTTCAAAGAATCACAGGTTGTGAAGGGTTATAAAAGCAACCCTTTGATTTCTAACACAGATATAAAAGTATCTAAGTATTCTCACACTAGCGGAGTCTCATTAAAAGGTGTCATTTTCGAGGGTTTCAGTTCAGCTGCCGTGTTATCGCTACTATAAAACGGTCCCGATCTTCGTCGATATGATAATTGTAATCCAATACTATCGGTCTCATCTGCCGTTCTGAGTTTAAGCGTCGCCAGAAAAATGCGATCCCATAGTTCCCTGCCGAATAGTAGTTTATTCAATGATGGTATAGTCTTTTTAGATTTCTGATTACCTGATTAGGTCTAAGCCTCATATGCTATGTTTAAATGAATTGATTTTAAATATTATTTCCTATGTAGAATAACCGGTGACTGTATTATAGCAAAAACGTGACGAGAAATATCATGTCATCATTCACTGAAATATCCCAAATGAACGAACATTTTATTGTGATTTTTAGACTAACTTTATGCGAGAAGACATTTTTGGTATTTTTTTTCTTTGAACTGTCAGGGGACCTAAATTACTCATTGCTAAAAGATAATAGAGAAAACTATCCAAAGCAATTGCTCGTCAGTATGCCTGTGGGTAAATCTAATTACATCCTATCCTCCATTCGTAACATGAATAATTTTTCACGCGTAGGTTTTGCAAATCTGCCATCCATCCCACACGAGGGAATCCGCCCACACAGCGTTGTCACGTCTTGTGAGTGAAAATTTCCTCTGTCGAGGAAGTCTCTCTCGTTAGCGCTGATCGACTGCCTAACCCCGTTTAAACACCTCCTCGGGCCGTCACGCCATAGAATTTAAGAAAGTAGACGTGGCAAGTCAAGTTGTGACTTAACAGAATTTGGGGAGGTTTAAACGCTGCTCTTGGGTACTGTGGGTGGAAAATTATTTCTTTAGAATTGGCGTCGGCGCCTCTTTCTTTCAGAATTATTTGAAAAAGAACCGTACTAGTATGTACTAGTCCAGGTTTTAGTCTACACGTGTACCAAATTTCATTGAAATCAATTATGTGGAGTGTGCGTATAGGAATATCCATCCAAACATCCTCAAAATTATTGAATTCGATTATTTTTGACTTGAAAGTAATATTTTCAAATTATGAAATTATGTACTGTACATATCTCTTGTTTGTAAGTCTGTCCTCGGCTCGCGAGTCGATTAACTTTGACAGAATCGAGTCGGAATGGCGAGTGAAAGGTTCAGCGATAATTACTTCAGAATTCAGATGGATAATGTTTCACGTTGTTGCTTGACATGTCATTAATGAATTCTGTCCGAACCGTCTCGTAACCTCATAACACAAACACTGCGCAGGATTAGCCGAATATGATTTTTAATTTATTAGGCCCCATAGAATAGCTATTTTATTTGTAGCGTCCGCTATGGTCTCGCTACAAAATTTATATGATTCTTGAATTAACACACGATAACCATGGTCAAAACAAGTAATAAATTGTTTGTAAATCATACCAACTCGAGCCACATAACATCATTTTACTTAACATAAAAAAGTTCCATAAGTTTCACAAAAAAAAGTTTCACCACTTGTTAATTATTGTTTTTATTTGAACGAACAGTATATAAACTCGTGTTTATAATTTGTTAGTGCGCGCTCTGTTAGGTATAAATAAAATAACTCTATGTAAAAGTCTGATTCATCTTCTCAGGTGCTAATTTGGACATTTTTGATTTTAACTGATGGCTTTCATAATGAAACGTCATGGTTTATTTTCATCGTTGAAAGAGAAATGGCGGAACGTAACCTTGTCGACTCGCATTGCCATCGATCGCTAGTATTAGTTAGCACAGTAGGTATAAAGAGAGTTAATGCCTTCGTCTGTCTATCTATGGTATTAGTAATAGCAGTCTTATTAAGATGGGTCGACGATGTGAATAATATTGCTGGCAACAACCGGAGTAGGATGGCCCAGGATAGAGAAGGTTGGCGTAGACGGGAAAAAGGCCTATACCCAGCAGTGGGTCACGAAGGGCTGTGGATGATGATTACCAAGCTTAGGTCTAGTATAGTAGACTACTAGACTAGACCTGTGGTAATATGCACCAAATTTTATAATAACGAAATTGCTTGCTACATTAGCTAGAGCCAAAAATAAAGGCACGTGGAGTTTACTGATTGTTCTAAATTAATTTTATAACCATTTTAAACAAGAGTCATGTTTATAGGATACTCGTACGATCAGGAGAAGATAATGAAAATGTCAGCAAAACAGTATTAATAGATATTTTATGAGGCAAATTTCGTGAAAAACATTAATTCCCAATTAGTATAATAGCATGTCGATACAGCTGTACGTGGGAGACACCATATGTTATGCAGATATTAATTAGTATCAAACGATACACTTTACATTTTCCCGTATAATTTTTTTAATCTTAATAAAGTTGGTGACAAGTTGCATTTAAATATTGACGATTGAAATTTGAGAACGAATTAAAACGAAGCGTCACATAATATGAAATCCAAATGAGGAGGTGTCAACACCGTTTAAGTGTATTTACGTGTCAGCCATTTACAAACCGAGCAGGCGAAAGGAACGACGCATATTGTTTCCAATTTATGACTCGTGTTCGTCGGAAAACGATGTCGAACTGATACGATTCTTACTATTTTTCGTCATAAAATACTTCTGTTATCAGATCTTGGTAGTCTCATCATTTGCATAAGACGCCCATAGTCTAGAAGCAACCCGTAAAATTTACATTATTACGTATGTTTGAATATAATTTGATACACTCTGTTCTTTATTCATTGATGGTCATTAACAATGACAATTATCTTAACAGCCGGTATCGCAAGGTGTTTGCGTCTTAATCAGTGTAAAGGTTGTTCCAATCTAGTTCCCTCGGCGTATTATCGATTGTCGCTCAGCGGGGAGTACGACAAAAGAATTTCATTTTGAATAAATCGCGCGAGACTGCGTCGCGGCGAGAAATTAGGCGCGGCAACCCCCGCCGCGAAATCTCGTCGTAAATAAGTGTCGCGGTCGGTCGAACCTCGCTGCGCCGACGACGATGCTTAAAAACACATTCTTGTTATACACTCGTTTACGGATTTAATTACTTGCATCGCTGATGGGCCCTTATTCTTCCTCCCTCAAGCCACAGCCTCCTCTGCCTGATCCACTCGCGTGATCGTAAATCCTCACTTCGTTAATGATCCGAAGCTTGTTTCGCGATGAATTACTGCTTAGTCTTGTTGACTTTTTGCGCAAAATATTTTTCCGATTTTAGTGAGCGTGGGTTTAGTATAATGGACTGTAACTCTTTAAGTGGTTTTTCGAGTTCATCGCGATTTATGTTTCAATAAGATGAAACATTGTGTTTAAAAACGCAGCTTATCTTCCCCGCATCATATAAAATGCATCTCAAGATGCTGCTATCAATTTGTAGAGACAGATGACATCTTTTCTTATACTAGAAGCAATTTCGTCCGGTATTTTATCTTTACATTTTTTTTGAGTTTCCGGGTACTGTGATTTTTTGTTGAATATAAAGTAAAGTATTTGATAGCCCATGTTAAAAGCTTCTTTGGATCTAATGGTAATATATCGTGTTGTATTATTAAACAGTTGGGTGTAACCCGTCACACACCTCCTCAACTTTTGACACTTTCCTTCCTTATGTATCAAATTACGTTTTAGATACCTACTTTGGTACATTAGCTTCTCGCTTTATTCTACTAACAAATAAAAGTTTAGGTGACGCAAGGTGACGCCTTGTCAATAGTCGCGCGTCGTGTCGAGTCGAGTGTCATGAACAAGTGAACATCGGGTATCCGGCCCCGATTGCCTTCAACTAGAGTCTTCTTCCCGCAAGGATCACGTCTTCTTACAATTCAGTCGGTGCTCCGTTTGTAAATGCGATACTTCCGTCTTCGAGCAAAATCTCGTATGTGATTGCGGCCCCTTTACTTTAATCAAATAGCTACGACAAAGGATTGAAAAGACCGCTCTTCGATTTCGTACAAGCGATCGGTATTGGCTGCAGAATTCCCTTTACGGATCGCCGGCATTTTTTACCAATGTCTCTGTGAAAAAGGTGCATTTTTTACACACTTTGCTAACTTATTGTACTGAATTTCGAATCAAGTGCTCTAAACATCTGAGCAGTCAGAAATCATAACGCTCTTTTTATAGAATTTTATGATCCATTGACTTCAATGACGAAAATTAGATAATGATGTTTAATATAATTTATAAAACACTTGTTATCATTAAGTCCTCGAACGTCGGACAGTAATTCCTTCGTATTCTTTGATTTTAATAACTCTCTTCGTGTGTACCCTTCGGGCTAATTATGATCTTTAAAACATTGTTTGTATTTCTATCGTGACGTCTGAATGATTAATATCAAAGTAGTTTTTGATTACATAATAACGAGTCCGGAATGAATTGATATTATTTTGTTTCATTAAGTGATTCCGTTTAAATAACTAAACGTTTAAAGTAATTACCAGGTTACCATGCAATGTTGTATTTTGTTCCAACCGATGAGGTGAATGGAAACTGCACGGGTACAATATATACAATCAAATAATTATCATAATTTTTATTTACTTCTTTCACGTAATCGTTACCAATTTGATAATAATGATAACGGTGATAACAACAAATATGTTGATAAACCAGTCATTACTTATTTGATATAGTACTAAGCCACCACTGGTAGTTTGAATATAGTATTTGATTGTGGTTTCATTTTTTTTTTTTAACATGACATTTATAAATAAAGTGGTATTAGTAACTGGTGCTGGCTCCGGCATAGGTGAAGCAATAGCAAAACATTTTGCCAAATTATCAGCAAGATTGTCTCTGGTTGACGTGGACAGCGGAAGCTTGAAGAAAACGGCTGAAGCGTGCGAAAAATTGTCTCGCACTAAAGTTTACATTACAGTTACTGATTTAACAAATGATGAAGACGTGAAAAGTCTAATTGAAAAAACAGCAAAGGAATATGGAAGAATTGATGTTGTTATTAATTGTGCAGCAACGATTGGAACTAAAAATTCACAGACCCTGACATGATTCAAGAATTTGATCAAATATTGGCATTAAATTTGAGGTCTATTGTATCACTCACGAGTGCAGTTGCCCCTGAGTTAATCAAAAGTAAAGGATCTATGATTAATATATCGAGTACTACTTCATCCTTGCCTTCTACCAGTTTAGGATATGGTGTTTCTAAGGCAGCTTTGTGTCATTTTACCAGATGTATTGCATCGGATTTAGCCAACCATGGTGTGAGAGTTAATCTTATTACTCCAAGTTTAGTTAAGACGAATATTTTTTCTAATGCTGGAGTAAATGAGAGTGAAATTGAGCAAATTTGGAATAAAGCACCAAAGTTATCTTTACTGAATCGCGTTGTGAAAGCAGAAGAAGTAGCTGAAGTGGCCGCATTCCTAGCAAGTGACAAGGCAATTGGTATAACTGGTGCAGACTATAAAATTGATTGTGGAATGTCTCTTAATAGAACACCTGAAATTCTTATAGCGTAGTTTAAACAAGATTTTGGTAAAATTGTATTAAATTCTGCTGAAAGGAAAAAGTAGAGATTTATATACACACACATTGTTGGATACAGTTTCAATCAATTTAAAAATAACAAAGGATTGTGTAAAACGATTCGTCCCTATAGTGGTTATTGAACAAAAAAGCACGTCGTTACATCTGGCATGCCCCTGCTGGTTATGGGATTTTTATGGCGCGTGAAATCCTGCTTTGGAAATCATAGAATTTAAATATATGTTTTTGTTCAGATCATTGTTTAATTTATACCATCTCTCATTTTCATACAAATATATGATGCTTATTTATTTATTGTTATTCTTTTGATGAACCTCTTAATTATACAAATATAGTCACAGCGCTAACAAAAATATTTTTTACTGTGTATTTTAATTACCTATCAAAAAAGTTTTTTGTTATATATTTTTTATTTATTTATTTATCAATGCGAAAATAGCACAAAGTTTTGACGTCTTACTTTGCACTTTGTTCATTGCGATAAGTACATTAATTTGACAGCTAGATAATTAATACGCTGATTCTTCACAAATATTATCGCATTATCGTTTTACTAGTAATCGCTGTTATTGCATAAATTATCAAATCAAATCCCAAATTTTTTCTTAATCCTTCTTATATTTTTATCATATTTTTTCATTTAAAAGTAAGGTAGATTTTGATTTTATAAATTAAATATTTTATTTCAGTTATAATATGAGAATTTATGCGTTATAGAATAATGTAGGCACTAAGGATAATAGTGTATGCTACATGGAAGCCGTCTTTACCATAGACAATTTCACGCATACTTAGCTAATATTTGCCGAGCGATTTGCCGCCGGCTCTGAGCTGTATAGACTTTTTCTTAGACGTTATAAAGAAGTTTCAAATGTATCTAGTATTACCCTCAGTTATATAATATTCTCCTCTTTGGATATATTCATGTACAAGCACTGTTAATTTTAGAGAATAAAGTATATACATATTGGGTTTTTTATTTACTTACTTTAATCTACTATTTACTACTTACCACCAATACACACATGTGTTTATAACGTTAACTCTTTAACACCTTTTAACACAATTCCAATTTAAATAAACCTTTTTTTAAATGTTCTTGTTTAATTCTATTTGTCTATTCAAATTTACAAATTGTCTCATATAAATCTACCCAGTTGCTTCGTTAAGATATTTACCTGCGATATAGGGTGATATAAAAGTTTCTCCCATTGTTTACATTAAGACAAGCTTGTAACAATTACACCAGTAACCCATCTGACATCTAATTTAAATGGGAAACAGATTAATCAAACGATACTTACTTTCTCTCCCTAGCAATAAAATATGTAACAATAGGGCTATGTTTACAATGCTGTCCTCTTTTTGGGTTGGGCATATGAAATTAAACTAGTTTGTATTTCCCTAGCGTCGGCGGTATCTTATCGAAGATCAGATTCTAACCCTTTAATGTATGCGTCACCGGACCAATTCCAAATGTTATCGACGGTCGACGCTACTCGCGTTATCTAGACATTTTTTGAATTGAACACATGTTATAACAAATTAAACAGAATACAGATAGGTCTCAATACAAGCCCGTATACAAATAGAATGTGCGTACAAAATTTTTTATTCGCGATTTCTAAGCCATTATAGAAGGGCGCTTTATTTGTAAATACATACATTATATACATCCATACTAATATTATAAATGCGAAAGTTTGGATGTGAGTTTTTATTTGAACGAACAGTATATAAACTCGTGTTTATAATTTGTTTGTGCACGCTCTAATAGGTATAAATAAAGTAACTCTATGTGAGAGTCTGATTCATCTTCTCAGGTGCTAATTTGGACATTTTTGATTTTAACTGATGGCTTTCATAATGAAACGTCATGGTTTATTTTCATCGTTGAAAGAGAAATGGCGGAACGTAACCTTGTCGACTCGCATTGCCATCGATCGCTAGTATTAGTTAGCACAGTAGGTATAAAGAGAGTTAATGCCTTCGTCTGTCTATCTATGGTATTAGTAATAGCAGTCTTATTAAGATGGGTCGACGATGTGAATAATATTGCTGGCAACAACCGGAGTAGGATGGCCCAGGATAGAGAAGGTTGGCGTAGACGGGAAAAAGGCCTATACCCAGCAGTGGGTCACGAAGGGCTGTGGATGATGATTACCAAGCTTAGGTCTAGTATAGTAGACTACTAGACTAGACCTGTGGTAATATGCACCAAATTTTATAATAACGAAATTGCTTGCTACATTAGCTAGAGCCAAAAATAAAGGCACGTGGAGTTTACTGATTGTTCTAAATTAATTTTATAACCATTTTAAACAAGAGTCATGTTTATAGGATACTCGTACGATCAGGAGAAGATAATGAAAATGTCAGCAAAACAGTATTAATAGATATTTTATGAGGCAAATTTCGTGAAATACATTAATTCCCAATTAGTATAATAGCATGTCGATACAGCTGTACGTGGGAGACACCATATGTTATGCAGATATTAATTAGTATCAAACGATACACTTTACATTTTCCCGTATAATTTTTTAATCTTAATAAAGTTGGTGACAAATTGCATTTAAATATTGACGATTGAAATTTGAGAACGAATTAAAACGAAGCGTCACATAATATGAAATCCAAATGAGGAGGTGTCAACACCGTTTAAGTGTATTTACGTGTCAGCCATTTACAAACCGAGCAGGCGAAAGGAACGACGCATATTGTTTCCAATTTATGACTCGTGTTCGTCGGAAAACGATGTCGAACTGATACGATTCTTACTATTTTTCGTCATAAAATACTTCTGTTATCAGATCTTGGTAGTCTCATCATTTGCATAAGACGCCCATAGTCTAGAAGCAACCCGTAAAATTTACATTATTACGTATGTTTGAATATAATTTGATACACTCTGTTCTTTATTCATTGATGGTCATTAACAATGACAATTATCTTAACAGCCGGTATCGCAAGGTGTTTGCGTCTTAATCAGTGTAAGGTTGTTCCAATCTAGTTCCCTCGGCGTATTATCGATTGTCGCTCAGCGGGGAGTACGACAAAAGAATTTCATTTTGAATAAATCGCGCGAGACTGCGTCGCGGCGAGAAATTAGGCGCGGCAACCCCCGCCGCGAAATCTCGTCGTAAATAAGTGTCGCGGTCGGTCGGACCTCGCTGCGCCGACGACGATGCTTAAAAACACATTCTTGTTATACACTCGTTTACGGATTTAATTACTTGCATCGCTGATGGGCCCTTATTCTTCCTCCCTCAAGCCACAGCCTCCTCTGCCTGATCCACTCGCGTGATCGTAAATCCTCACTTCGTTAATGATCCGAACCTTGTTTCGCGATGAATTACTGCTTAGTCTTGTTGACTTTTTGCGCAAAATATTTTTCCGATTTTAGTGAGCGTGGGTTTAGTATAATGGACTGTAACTCTTTAAGTGGTTTTTCGAGTTCATCGCGATTTATGTTTCAATAAGATGAAAAATTATGTTTAATAACGCAGCTTATCTTCCCCGCATCATATAAAATGCATCTTAAGATGCTGCTATCAATTTGTAGAGACAGATGACATCTTTTCTTATACTAGAAGCAATTTCGTCCGGTATTTTATCTTTACATTTTTTTTTGAGTTTCCGGGTACTGTGATTTTTTGTTGAATATAAAGTAAAGTATTTGATAGCCCAAGTTAAAAGCTTCTTTGGATCTAGTGGTAATATATCCTGTTGTATTATTAAACAGTTGGGTGTAACCCGTCACACACCTCCTCAACTTTTGACACTTTCCTTCCTTATGTATCAAATTACGTTTTAGATACCTACTTTGGTACATTAGCTTCTCGCTTTATTCTACTAACAAATAAAAGTTTAGGTGACGCAAGGTGACGCCTTGTCAATAGTCGCGCGTCGTGTCGAGTCGAGTGTCATGAACAAGTGAACATCGGGTATCCGGCCCCGATTGCCTTCAACTAGGAGTCTTCTTCCCGCAAGGATCACGTCTTCTTACAATTCAGTCGGTGCTCCGTTTGTAAATGCGATACTTCCGTCTTCGAGCAAAATCTCGTATGTGATTGCGGCCCCTTTACTTTAATCAAATAGCTACGACAAAGGATTGAAAAGACCGCTCTTCGATTTCGTACAAGCGATCGGTATTGGCTGCAGAATTCCCTTTACGGATCGCCGGCATTTTTTACCAATGTCTCTGTGAAAAAGGTGCATTTTTTACACACTTTGCTAACTTATTGTACTGAATTTCGAATCAAGTGCTCTAAACATCTGAGCAGTCAGAAATCATAACGCTCTTTTATAGAATTTAATGATCCATTGACTTCAATGACGAAAATTAGATAATGATGTTTAATATAATTTATAAAACACTTGTTATCATTAAGTCCTCGAACGTCGGACAGTAATTCCTTCGTATTCTTTGATTTTAATAACTCTCTTCGTGTGTACCCTTCGGGCTAATTATGATCTTTAAAACATTGTTTGTATTTCTATCGTGACGTCTGAATGATTAATATCAAAGTAGTTTTTGATTACATAATAACGAGTCCGGAATGAATTGATATTATTTTGTTTCATTAAGTGATTCCGTTTAAATAACTAAACGTTTAAAGTAATTACCAGGTTACCATGCAATGTTGTATTTTGTTCCAACCGATGAGGTGAATGGAAACTGCACGGGTACAATATATACAATCAAATAATTATCATAATTTTTATTTACTTCTTTCACGTAATCGTTACCAATTTGATAATAATGATAACGGTGATAACAACAAATATGTTGATAAACCAGTCATTACTTATTTGATATAGTACTAAGCCACCACTGGTAGTTTGAATATAGTATTTGATTGTGGTTTCATTTTTTTTTTTTAACATGACATTTATAAATAAAGTGGTATTAGTAACTGGTGCTGGCTCCGGCATAGGTGAAGCAATAGCAAAACATTTTGCCAAATTATCAGCAAGATTGTCTCTGGTTGACGTGGACAGCGGAAGCTTGAAGAAAACGGCTGAAGCGTGCGAAAAATTGTCTCGCACTAAAGTTTACATTACAGTTACTGATTTAACAAATGATGAAGACGTGAAAAGTCTAATTGAAAAAACAGCAAAGGAATATGGAAGAATTGATGTTGTTATTAATTGTGCAGCAACGATTGGAACTAAAAAATTCACAGACCCTGACATGATTCAAGAATTTGATCAAATATTGGCATTAAATTTGAGGTCTATTGTATCACTCACGAGTGCAGTTGCCCCTGAGTTAATCAAAAGTAAAGGATCTATGATTAATATATCGAGTACTACTTCATCCTTGCCTTCTACCAGTTTAGGATATGGTGTTTCTAAGGCAGCTTTGTGTCATTTTACCAGATGTATTGCATCGGATTTAGCCAACCATGGTGTGAGAGTTAATCTTATTACTCCAAGTTTAGTTAAGACGAATATTTTTTCTAATGCTGGAGTAAATGAGAGTGAAATTGAGCAAATTTGGAATAAAGCACCAAAGTTATCTTTACTGAATCGCGTTGTGAAAGCAGAAGAAGTAGCTGAAGTGGCCGCATTCCTAGCAAGTGACAAGGCAATTGGTATAACTGGTGCAGACTATAAAATTGATTGTGGAATGTCTCTTAATAGAACACCTGAAATTCTTATAGCGTAGTTTAAACAAGATTTTGGTAAAATTGTATTAAATTCTGCTGAAAGGAAAAAGTAGAGATTTATATACACACACATTGTTGGATACAGTTTCAATCAATTTAAAAATAACAAAGGATTGTGTAAAACGATTCGTCCCTATAGTGGTTATTGAACAAAAAGCACGTCGTTACATCTGGCATGCCCCTGCTGGTTATGGGATTTTTATGGCGCGTGAAATCCTGCTTTGGAAATCATAGAATTTAAATATATGTTTTTGTTCAGATCATTGTTTAATTTATACCATCTCTCATTTTCATACAAATATATGATGCTTATTTATTTATTGTTATTCTTTTGATGAACCTCTTAATTATACAAATATAGTCACAGCGCTAACAAAAATATTTTTTACTGTGTATTTTAATTACCTATCAAAAAAGTTTTTTGTTATATATTTTTTATTTATTTATTTATCAATGCGAAAATAGCACAAAGTTTTGACGTCTTACTTTGCACTTTGTTCATTGCGATAAGTACATTAATTTGACAGCTAGATAATTAATACGCTGATTCTTCACAAATATTATCGCATTATCGTTTTACTAGTAATCGCTGTTATTGCATAAATTATCAAATCAAATCCCAAATTTTTTCTTAATCCTTCTTATATTTTTATCATATTTTTTCATTTAAAAGTAAGGTAGATTTTGATTTTATAAATTAAATATTTTATTTCAGTTATAATATGAGAATTTATGCGTTATAGAATAATGTAGGCACTAAGGATAATAGTGTATGCTACATGGAAGCCGTCTTTACCATAGACAATTTCACGCATACTTAGCTAATATTTGCCGAGCGATTTGCCGCCGGCTCTGAGCTGTATAGACTTTTTCTTAGACGTTATAAAGAAGTTTCAAATGTATCTAGTATTACCCTCAGTTATATAATATTCTCCTCTTTGGATATATTCATGTACAAGCACTGTTAATTTTAGAGAATAAAGTATATACATATTGGGTTTTTTATTTACTTACTTTAATCTACTATTTACTACTTACCACCAATACACACATGTGTTTATAACGTTAACTCTTTAACACCTTTTAACACAATTCCAATTTAAATAAACCTTTTTTAAATGTTCTTGTTTAATTCTATTTGTCTATTCAAATTTACAAATTGTCTCATATAAATCTACCCAGTTGCTTCGTTAAGATATTTACCTGCGATATAGGGTGATATAAAAGTTTCTCCCATTGTTTACATTAAGACAAGCTTGTAACAATTACACCAGTAACCCATCTGACGTCTAATTTAAATGGGAAACAGATTAATCAAACGATACTTACTTTCTCTCCCTAGCAATAAAATATGTAACAATAGGGCTATGTTTACAATGCTGTCCTCTTTTTGGGTTGGGCATATGAAATTAAACTAGTTTGTATTTCCCTAGCGTCGGCGGTATCTTATCGAAGATCAGATTCTAACCCTTTAATGTATGCGTCACCGGACCAATTCCAAATGTTATCGACGGTCGACGCTACTCGCGTTATCTAGACATTTTTTGAATTGAACACATGTTATAACAAATTAAACAGAATACAGATAGGTCTCAATACAAGCCCGTATACAAATAGAATGTGCGTACAAAATTTTTTATTCGCGATTTCTAAGCCATTATAGAAGGGCGCTTTATTTGTAAATACATACATTATATACATCCATACTAATATTATAAATGCGAAAGTTTGGATGTGAGTTTGTGAGTTTGTGAATTTGTGAGTTTGTGAATTTGTGAGTTTGTGAGGATGTTTGTTACTCAATCACGCAAAATCTACTGGACGGATTTCGATAAAATTTGGTACAGAGGTAGATAATGACCTGGAATAGCACATAGGCTACTTTTTATCCCGGGAAAAAGCACTGTTCCCGTGGGAAATTCACGCGGGCGAAGCCGCGGGCAAAAGCTAGTATTACATACATTATGAAAGTAAAATATACTTAACAGATCTAAGAGTTAAGCTTATTGTTAAAATGAATGTAAATTAACCATCTTAACTCACATAGCTAACTACAGCGAACTAAGTTTCAACAACAGACATATATTAGACTAGATATCCATTGCCATGCATGACACTACTAGGAATTGGATGTCAGACTGCCGCCACTCACCTGCCGCGCTTCATTTATAGTGTGATTTTCGCACCCGATTAAGTCATGTCGAAAATAACGAGAAAATGCCAAATTATACAGAGATCGATTGTACAAATTCTACTAGACTTGTGAGCAGCATAAGTTTCAGTCAACGTTAATGTGTAAAAATTGACAGGTCCAATTCTGTAGTGTTTTTTGAATATGCAGTATCTACCTCTTATAAATCTGTGGTTTCAACTGAGAGCACTGGAGCAATAAAGTAAGCAGTTTTACAAGTGAGTGGTCCCAGAACGAATGCACGGTTAGCCGCCCGATATTCTTATTTTATGACTGAAAATCTTGCAGGAGAGCATTTTTACGATATTATTCTGTTCTACGATAACATAATGCTTTTATATTACGTCCGCGGAGGACCACTTTTCACGAGAGCTTTGTTTGTGTGGCCAAAACTGTTCTAGCCAATGTTCCTTTAGTAATAAAAGTAAAGATTTACTTAATTATGCTCAATGCCTGAAAACTACATTGTCAACAAAAGATAGAGTTCTTAGTCTAGTTATAACCATGCAGGATAACATGAAAGAACTACATTTTTCATTGTGTACCTATATCTAGGACAATTCGGTGCTTCGAGTAATATTTATCTGGATTGCGTATTCCATGCAGTCTTACGTTTTATGTCATTATAACCGCGCCAGTGAGCATGTTCATAAAGTTTTATTTATCGAGTGACGCCTACAATTTATTTTATTAAGATACATTCTTATATTGTTACATTGAATCGAGTTGGTCGTGTCTGTCTGGCTGTCAAAAGTTCCCATCATCATTAGCCCGGTAGATTCGTTGTATTCAATCCGGCCAAGAATGCCTAGCCAGCAACAAAGCTCCACATTATGTTGTCACACAGCGCAGAGTGTTCCAATTAAGAGAGATTTATTCATCCCCTTCCCATCATGCGACTTCTCCGCAGACATTATCAAAGATTTAACTCGGCAGGACAATTGTTCCCCAATTTTCTAAACACCTTGACAATACTCGTAATTTGTTCCATCCTCTTGGCTGTTTGATTGTTTGCTCTGGGAAAACACGAAGCGTCATCGCGCAGGGTTGTCGCTTTGTGTGCCTGTTCGCATTCGATATTCATTTACTCGACTGCTTTGTAATCATTTGCTATTCGAGTAGGGAATTTAAATCATGTTTCCATTAATATTTACGCAGATCCTTAAGTGTATTGCTAAGACGTGTCGTGTATAAAAAATAAAAAAAAATAAAAAGGTGTATTGTTGGGCGGTGATGTGCGCAGGGGTCTTCAGCTATTTGAAGCGAAGACGGGCAATATCCCTGCGCAGTGCGATTATACACGAACAATTACTTTAGAGAGAGCCGGATGTAATGCTCAGGATAGAGCCTCGCACTTTTGAAGTACAAGGACCTCTTGTCTAGTAAGCCTTAGGTCCTGGGAGTCATGGGCAGGGTGATATCATTAACACAATATGGTTGGGATAGAATATAGCATTTTATTCCATAAACACACTAGCCGCTGAGGGCGGGCACATGTTATACTAATACCAAAATCTGATAATTCCTTGCCGCAATTAAAAGTTAAAATTAACATAAACCAAATATAGGGTACCTGGCCAGGTCCGTACACAAACGTCTGTGCGCACTTAGAACGTCGTTCCGTTCACCGTTATGATCCGTTGGGTTCGAGCACTGGCGCTGGTCGCGACATCAAAGAGGCACGGCGCTCCTGCGACGCTCCGTTGTATGCGAGATAGTAGACGCTGGCTGGACCTTCCGAGGTTTGCGCTGAGCCATTACAGGGACATCGGATCGAAGGCGGCGGTGCGGCCTTTGGAAATAAGGTTAGGATCCGTGTGTTGCACTGGGGTCGCCGACGACGGGGCCTGCGCCGTGGCATGCGGTACACTCCAGGAAACGTCAACTCATATGGCCGGACGGGCACGTGGACCTCAACAGCTCATGTCCCCGGCAACTTCGTGGCGACGAATATCCCCTGTTGTCCTCGCGCGTATCGCGGATTTTAAAGCTAAAGGTTAAACTATATACCCATGGCGGGGAACCGGGGGCGGCGAAAGCGAAAAAACCCCAAAAAATTAATAATTGCTCAAGACATGTTACATGTCGTCGTGGCCACCCAGGAAGAGAAAGATCCCTCCACTTGATTTGACATTCCGCCTCGTCGCGTTCCATTTCGCCCAATTCGGACGCACGTCAAACCAACTTTTAAACATTCTTTAAAAGAACTAATGTTTAAATAAGGTATTTATTCGTTGAATATTATAACAATCTAAGTCGACGATATTAAAGGAGAATAATTAAAATTCTACAACAATCCAGCCATGATTTCTTATTTGTTTATGATAAGAAAGGTTGGTTAGGAACTGATACGGAACGTGTGTCACCAGCTGTCAATGTCAGACGTCCAACTCTGCAGATTTTGTTGACAGTCTAATTTAATCATAGAATGTTTTGTTATGAATGTTTAGTTTTTGATATAATTCCGTAAGTACACAAAATCGCGTCGAGTTATTGCTACCAATGGTTTCGGCGTGACTCAGAGAACGTTTTGATGTGCGGGTCTCCCTGTCTTCCTATCAAGTATTGTAAAAACAACATATGAAATTTGTGTACTGGTATGTCACTTTCCCATTCAATTTGTCTGGAGACTAATGGATTTGAATGCCTGCTATTGTAGTGAGTCGAGAGCCTATCATGCAGGTAATACGCCACAGGAATAGTATCCCAATATATCAACTATTTCACCTAAAATATGACATGCAAAGTTGACCAGTTAGAAGTTCAAAATAATTCTGTAGTTATCACTACAGACGAAAATGAATTGTTCTATTTCGCTACTAATTCCCCCATTGTTGTTAGTATTATTTCCCTGACAATTATATTCTGTTTTAAATTTTAACTTACAAACAAGATTTTATCTAATTTGTCAACTTATTTGCCCAGGCGTCCCTTTACGTAGAGTCTCATTCCTCATTCCATTAATAACTGGTTAGTTAATTGGGCTACCGAGACCCGCTTCCTTTGTTATACATGAACCACACCCCGCATTTATCTAAGCAGTAGCTTATTTTAAATGATAAACGAGCTCCCAATCGATTTGAATAACAAGTAGGCAGATGCTCTTAATCCTTTTGATTTCATTAAACGCATGCGCCCCTCGGTCCCTGTCGGAAATATCACTCGAGTGCGAGCCTCAATGCAACGTGGTTTGTACATAATAGGATTCTTTACATTATTATAATAATCCAATATCAAAGACCCTTAACCTTTGAAATTTTGTGCGCAGGTATTTTTTTGTTAGAAACAACAATTCATTTAGCTTATTACGTGACGGAACAATATTCTCTTGGATTTTATGGTTGACTGTGAATACTCTTGATGCCCATTTCGTCTTTCTAAATAAAATATCCGGCGTTATCCTCTTTTCTTCGATGAAGAATCTAATGAATTCTCAGAGGACGTTCTTTGACGTCTTACCAATTGCTGCGTCGTTTGTTTGATCGTTTCGGTAAAGAGAGGCCAAGTGAAAAAAAACCGTCAACATTAATCACGTCGATGCTGAAATACAATTTCGAACGACTCGAAAAAATTTACATAAATAATTTATACCCGAGAGGCTGCGCAGTCGGCGTTCTCTAATCCGATCGGGGCGTCAAGTTTGTAAGATCATATTGCTCCAAGTCATTTGGTGCAATATTACCTCTATTGTTTTAACTGCCATTCATTTCATCGATCATATTAGTCCCTTATCTGGTTCAAACGTAAATATTTTTTTGCAATAGCTCATAAGTATCAATATGTGTAAGTATTTTGATTTTATTTATCCGTCGTCGTTCGATTTTGTAGTTCTCAGCGGGTTACCTCAAGGGTGTTTCGTTGGGCCGCTCATCTCCATAAGATATGATTGACTGATGTGTTCGTAGTTCACCTCGCCTGATGGAGCATTATTTTAGGCATGTGAATGTGATCGATTCGATCGAATCTCTCATCGGACAGCGCGAGTTTTTACCGGTGCCAGACTGTGCCTTCCGAAAAATACTTGCATGAAGATGATGTAGTGTTGCGGTTTACACGAGTGTTGTTATGATGAATAGTCAGTGTTACGACCTCGTTTTGGTCAGTTTTATTTATCATCTCACTCCTGTTATCAGATCTGTTACGGATGCGATTTTTATCTCAATAAAATTTTTAGCCTGAATTAAAAACTACATCTGTGTACTTAAGTATTGTTTTCGTTTTAATTTGTATACCTTTTTCATAATTATGTACTTTTTCTATTTAAAAATTCGATTCCCGGACTATAGATATAACAAACATCTTATTATTCTTTAACCAAGAATCCTGGTTTTGTTAAATTACATTATTCAGTATTTATTTTTGAAATGGTCTAGTCTAGACATAATTGAACTTCTCGGCCTACCTTATTACTGATGTAGTTAACGCCCTAGAACTTACACAATTAACCTTCGTTAGCCGCCAATAAATAGCGTGCATGCCCAACAACTTTACGACTAAATATAATTACTAACCCGTAACGGTAGCCAAGTACAGAGTACTGTTCAACCTGCAGCCATTCAGACCTCACGGTACTTAATAAATCATCACCAGGAATCTATTTACTTGGACTTGTATTCTCGAGATAAATGAAGCTTCGCTCCCGAGGTTTTCATCTCATCCGCTATTATTTTAAATAGACGAGTTACTATAATTGTATCAACGTTTAAGCTTTCAAAACCAAAGCAATCGTTGCTGGCTGTAGTGAATCAAATTATGTGTAATTTTATTTGATGTTAAGTATAGTTTTTTTTCGATTAAAAACTTATTTGTCTTTGCTGTCATTTTAATGCGGATAATTACTCAGTTATTTGCTGCCGCTACTAGGAAGAATGTAACACGATAGCCCTCGCACGTAAAACTACCGTTTGATAGTATAATGGCCACTGTCCATGTAGATTTTAATAATTCCACACGAATTAATAAGGCAAAGCCACGCCCCGTAGGCGTCAACTCTATGATTAATACAACCGGCAAACTCGACTACCGGTGCGAGTCTTTGCCCCACTACACGCCTTCCAACTATAACAATATATAGAAAGAGCAGAAAAATAGCTCATAGTAAAATATTATTTATAATAATATTATTTTGTATCTATTTTACTACTTTGATTATCGTAAAGGAATGCTTGACGTGTGTGGATTTTATTTTTAGAAGTAAGTTTTAGTACCTCTTGCATCTCGTTACGTTTTATACTGTACAGTTTTTTTTTCTTGATTTGGGTTAATGCATGTTACTTATAGACAACAATTAAGCCTTTTTTAAATTATAAATATTAATAGTATTTACACACTTAAATAAAAGGGGAGGCCTTTGTCCAGCAGTGGGACACAATACCAGGCTAATAAATAAAAACCAAGAATATGGAAATTGACAAAATTTTATATGGAGTTAGATTAAAAATGGCGTTAACGAGTTTGATGTGTGGACTATTTTACTGTAAGTGTCGAATATCTATTAGTTTTTTTTTTAATTTCTAATATTTCCTAATTAACTTTTCTTTCAAGTCCGAAAAAAGCCCGAATGTTGATTTTTTGCACTCTCTTTATTTTGTGCTTCAGGTGAATTCACACGTTTGGATTATTTATATCGATTGCGTATGCCAATACTCATATATCAATCCAAGTGTTAATATTTAAATAATAGTGTCAGATTATAAATTGTTTTGTCTTCACATATTTAATTTGGTTATGGTTAACTATTTGGTCATTCACCTTTTGTAATATTACGAGTATGTTATTTATTTTTTATTGTTTGGTTACACGTATTTGACATACTCGTGATTTTTAATCTATCTGCCATTTTTTTTATAGAATGTTTAAATGTAAACGTTAGGTACATCTGTTTGATTTTTTCGTTCGATACTTTTGTAAATATCTAGTTTTTACTTATCTGAGCTTAAAATCAGCAGTAGGCCTCTCATTTCGTGTAGAACCAATCGATGTCGAGCCGATCACTACTCTGTCTATGTGACTCACTGACATCTATATTATATCCCGTGGTTAGCATTTGTGGAATACTCATATATCAGTATTTAGTGGTCTCCTATTTTAATTTTAAGTCAAGATTCTCGAGCAGAAGCAATCGTAGCTTGGCGCTCAAACAGATCTTTGCATATTTCTTAAAAACCGCCACCGCAGCCAGTACATAAAAGATGGATGAAAACAATTATTGCTCATTGTTTCCTTTTGTTGCTATTACCTGCTGCCATTAGAAAGAGAATTCTACAAACCACAAAGGTATTGGTAGCAAAACCCTTTATTCACGGAGACAGGGATTAGCGAAGATTACGCGACAATATACTTTGAACAAAGATGTTTTTAAACGCGATACAATGCCGCTGAAACGGTAAAAAAGTATTTTAAACGTTTTAAACAGAACGAAAGAGTTTTCGACGCCATCCTTTTTTTAATCCAGATTTTTTTATTTTCAATCTCGCTTAGTCTTTATGATATGATTGTTTTCGTTATGTTTTGAATTCTGAGAATACAATACCTGTTTGTGGCATAGCAAAATATTTTAAACAATTTAACATTCGTACTTTACTTTAAAGTGCATTCAGTTTGCTGAAGTTTCATTTTAATCTGAATTCACAAGCACCGTGTTTTGTGTTCTGTTGTTTTATTAAACTTTTTAATGAATTTAAATGAAATTAGTTTCATAAACTGCAGCTCTACGAATTCGTTAAATTGCATAACAGTTTTTAACCACATTCTAAGCCGTACGCTCTGTTCTCACTAGAAAACTAGCGCTCTTTAGATAATGATACCTCTACGTTCTTGTTAGTTGCAACCAATTCTATAATATCGAACATAAAAACAAGAAAGTGTGCAGCTGCAAGGAGAAAATTACATGTTTCCTACCAATATGCTAATTTGAGTAGTTTTCTTAATGGAACAAATTGTTTTCTATCGGATAATAGTTGGAATTCAACGGGTTGTACCAAAATATTCTGTCGTTTAGTCGCCGCACGTGACGCAGGACACCTGCCACCTTTCGTTCGTGTGGGCATGCTTCTATAACCACTTAAAACTATTTGTAAAGCTATCGATATATTTACGCATACTGCAATCGATATATTTACGCATACTGCAAGTAAATTTACTTCAAAACTCATAGAAATTAAATTATTTAAAAATACTAGAGTTTCTAGTACCATTGTATCTCCTAGGTCTTTGAGTAGTAGGGTCGTGTTCGTATTAACGAATAAAATGCCAAAATAGTTTAGTTTTAGTAGTTACTTATATACCATTTGTTTTCTGTACAGTCAACAGCACGTCAACCTACTCAAATTCATTGCAAATTCGACTCTGCGGCCGCGGCATAAGAGATCATGCAGGGTAACTTGAGGTGCGGTCGACTGTACATAAAATGCCTGTTAGTCTATAAACTGTATACGTATGGACTCTCTTTCTACCAAAAACCTAGGTAATATAATTAAAAATCATCTAAGAGTGATCAAGCCAATCAACCCTCGAATATTTTTGATTTCTTTTTTATTAAGTTTAGAACATTTATTAGACTTATTAACTTCATCATATCTATGTTAGAGTTTTTGATTATAGTTCGTGAAAACTCTAAGGGGTTTTAATTTGAAAACAAGAAACAGTGCTTTGATTTTGTGCAAAAAAAAATTACTACCATTAATGTTTTCTTATTTTCAAATTTAAGTCAGTTTAATTTTTGATAATAAAATAAAATAAGAAATAAACTAAGAATAATAAATAAATAATTTATTCATAAGATTTTGCAAGTGGATAATAAAATGATCCCAATTCATTTGGTTGTAAACTAAATGTCGTAATAACTTAATTTTAGTAATAAACGAGTATAAAAAGATCAATAAAAGGAATGAAGCCTTCTTTAGATGACATCAGTGGTCCTGCAACTAAACCGAACGATGCAACTTTTTGACAATTCCTCCATATAAAAGAACTGTATTAATGTAGTTAAGTATCCACCAATAAAAATAATGAAATACTCTGAAGGAATATTTATTTTCGATTCGATGTTTGTATAAGAAATTCCAGGAATTAGTTGACCATTCGTATGGGATAGGAAAACAGGTCGGATGAATTGATTTTATTAAAAACTGTTTATGTATGGATGATGCGATGTCACTGTGCTCTGTGGGCGACGAACACGTAGTGGGCTGGACCGGACCCTGGATATTTTGATGTCAAACTAAAAATCTTGTAATATCTGTCACGTTATAAACTTCCAACTTTAGGTGAGGTCGATTTTATAGTCCATGTATTGCTAAGTTGTATGAAGAGGTCCCTTACATTTTTTGCGATTGGGCACAAAATTACATTGTCTTTATTACAATTACTTTCTGAATCGTTCATGTTCCTATGTTTTTTAATGACATTGAACAGTTATCTCAAAAAAGATAAATAGTTCTTTTCATGGTTCCTCTACGATACAACTAATCCTATCCTATTATATTATTTTCTACTAATCCTACTTATATTATAAATGTGAAAGTTTGGATGTGAGTTTGTGATGCTTGTTACCCAATCACGCAATATTTACTGGATTGATTTTGTTGAAATTTGGTAATCGAGTAGAAAAATACCGGGAATAACGCATAGGGTACTTTTATCCCGAAATTCCCATAGGAGCGAAGCCCCGGGGCTCAGCTAGTTTTTTTATATAAGTTTCACAAACAGACAAAAACCGTTGCCTGATGGCAAAGTAAGTTCACAATACGAGTATCAGTCAACATACCTGGTAGTTATAGTTGCCCTATACCTATTTTGGTCACTACCATAATAGGTGTTAGGTTTGCAAAAAAGCTGTTGTAATTGTCCAGCGACATAGTTGACTTAATTGTATTGGAAATACTATTTTTAAAGTCATCTGTGCCTTCGATGATATGCAAAACTTTTTATGTTTCTTTCAACTTGAACGAGATCTTAATGGGAACACAAGATTCTTGTGTTGAATTAACTAAAGCTTTAATGAGTTTAATTATTATAATGAACGACTTTATTTTAATTAACTTTGGAATTATTTAATCTTGATTTTTTTTTGTTTTGCACAGAATCAGTAGAACCTCGTTAAGTCGAACCTCGATAAGTCAAAAACCTCCAAATCTCGAAAAAATGTTTTGTTCCCTTCCCTTCAAACACCAAAACCTCCATTACTTGAAATCTTGACCCTCTGTTAGTCGAAATAATCACCGAGTCCCTCCAAGCCATTTTGGTACATATTTTCACTCTATAACTCGAAAAAATTAATTTGACCTCTGTATCTCGAACATAGCAACGTTTTATTTTACAACCTTTACAACTTGATCATTTGGAATTTATTACCTTTATTGTTCGAACAAAAATAAGTTACCGACTTTAAGAACTTGCCGACAATGTGAGTACACTATTGTTTCTTAGAAAACATTTTAGGAGTATACGATAATAAATTTATGACTCACGTAAACACGTGTTTGCTTGCTTGGTGTCAGGTGTTCAATTTTGGAGTTATGACTGCTGGGACATTATCTGATGACGAAATTATCGATTCAATAGCTTAGAAAACCGATACTAACGATTTAGATAACATAGAAGAAGTTTTGTTGTACATGCGCTCCATGGGTTTCCATCAAAGAGGCGCGAACCGCATTGAATACCTTACGTAATTTTATAGAGCAGACCAGTAACTCTGAAGAAGAAGAATTTTCTGCTCTTTATAGATTAGACAATGCTATAGATAGAGAACAACCAAATTATCAAAAGCAAAAAAAAAATACTGACTTTTTTTAATGCCATATTTTTTATTTTAAAATGATTTGAAATAATGTTGATTTACAATAAATAAAAATACATATGTTTGTCACCTCTGCAAGTTGAATTTTTATTTATTTTACCTCTCTAACTCAAAATTTATAACAATAAACCTCAAACTCTTTATGTCGAATCAAAATCCGCCTAAGTCGAAATCCTCCATAAGTTGAAAACTCTATAACTCGAAATTTTTGGCGTCTCCCTTGATATTCGACTTATAGAGGTTCGACTGTAGTTGTTTTTTTATACTGTTGAGAAAATTGATAAACCTATATCATGTTAGATCTATATTTTTTATCAGTATATAAAGCATCAATATCTCTGAACTTTCCTACCATTTCAATCCTCATATTTTGATAGTCCTAAGCAAACTCGGAATTGCATAACACATTATTCGCATAGAAATATGATCTCACACCTTTTGTCAATATTGACTTTTTGATGATACTCCCTGGATCTCGGCACCTGAACTAACAAGGGATCAATTCTTTATGAAGATTTTGCGAAGAAGATTTTGATGTTTCCGAAGTTTTATTCGTACCCCGATTCGTTTAGCTTATTCATAAATTTTATGATGATGAAGAAGACAATTAAATTTTGCTATACACTTAAGTGTGTGTGGTCCCAACATTAAACGTTCCTTTTTGGTTCAAAGCAGTTTGCCGACAGTAACGGGGCTGCTAAATCCGCAGGCAGATTCCTTTATTTCGATCCGAAAATACGAAATAACTTACGGGTATTACTCAGGCCGTCATCCATTGCTACATAGCATAGCACATGGTACTGCATACAATTTCATTTCGTGAAAGATATGTATAATGAAAGAGTTAGAGATATTTTTTTTTTGGGCAAAATTTTGACTTTAGCGAAACCAAGAGTTTGGGCGTTGGGTCATCAAGTTAGAAGTAGAATAGGTAGGTTTACTTTTGATTTAAAATTGATAGTCTAATTTGTTACTTATTTATCTTTCTTGACTCGTTACATCTCGTTACTCGTTACTCGTTACTTACATGACAAGTTCTGTCGCTGAAAGTTGAAGAAATGCTGTGAACAGAGCAGGCTGTTATTTTCAGTTCAATGGTAAAGTAGCGTCCATATTCCAATGGACACTATCTGTAACAGCTTTTGTAATCCTATTTATTGCAAATAAATGATTTGATTTGATGCATCTATGGAATTACGCCCTAAGACTTGATGTCCGATCGGACGCATAGCATTCTTTTTCGGAGTGTTTTCATAGCACACCGTTCCTTATTCTCGAAACTGGCCAGGATTGTCACTGTTTACATTTGTAAAACCTACCATTGTGCTCCCGGGATAATTGTGCTCGGACATATTTTTTATATTATTTTTTTGTAATTTTCACATGGTTCCATTTATTTTTGTACCAACACTACTAACTTTCCTGTTGCCGTTATTAGTTTATATAATATTACATTTAATTATACATTTATATATTTTATTATACATTTAATTTATGTTAGTCTTGAAATGTCTGAATCTTTGGATAAAGTTATTTAATGCTACTAACAGATGCTGTTACCACTGATT